>JARHVA010005990.1:522500-550000 GCA_037957365.1 Torreya grandis
TGATTATGAAATCAACCCAAGTGTATTTTCAATATCCATGATGTTTATGAAACCACCATATTTAATATATTGGTGGCTCAATCACTATTTATAAGGCTATGAATATAAGTTAAGAAATCCACTTTCTAATTTTATTTATGTTCACCACATTCTTTTACTATGCTTAACCTATTTATCCCCCTAAAAATCTAATACATTACAAAAAAACCTTCGTGAACTCCAAATAAATTATTATTGACATTAAAATGAGAAAAACACCCCATTATTTTCAAATAATCTTGGGTACAATGAAAATTGGAGTAGGAATTTCTAGATTGGAATATTATTGCATTGAAGAGATGAGATAATTATAAGTTTATTAGAGACCAAGAAGCCAAAGTCCACCTTATGTTTTTTAATTTAATCTAATAAATATACTAGTTAGAATTTCTTTTCATCATCTTTGAATTAGAGTGGAAAAAATCATAAGTGAAGAGTTTGCTCTTTATTTCTCATGAAAATCAGTTTGAATATTGTTGTATTTTTTGGTAGTATCCTTTAAAGTATAAAATCTTAGAGTATGTATAAATAAAAAGTGTGTGATGGATATTATTTTGTGTAAATAATGAAATTTTATGTGTGTTGGCATTTTTTTTTATATTGAAGGATTATAAGAAGATAAAGGAGTCACTAGAGAGAGAAATGAAAGGTTAGGAATCTAAAGTGACAAAGACTCCTTCAAGATCTATAAATATTTTAAAAATATAAAATAAAGGAGTTACAATTTATGAGATAATAATATAGAGATAAATTTAGGGTTTTATTCATTTTTTTCATTATTTTATGCATATTTATTTCCCTAATCTATTTGATTTTTCATACTCAAATATAACAATGTATGATATGGGTTTACAAAATACATATAAATTAATATCCACTAACCATGAATGAAATAAACTTACATATCCCCATCTAAGTTTATAAATATATAGAAAAACACATTATCATGTTGTGATGAGAATTTCCATAAACCTCTACTAATAATGGTGTGGTGAGTGTGGAAATTAAAACATGTTTAAATGGATACTAGGTCAAAGATATATATAGTGATGGTTAGATGAAAGAATTCATAATTTCACATAATATGAAGTTTAGTGAATTTGAAACAAAATGAAATAAATCAAAACTAAGAACATTCATGGTGCAATCTATGATATTTTCTAGTGCAAATTTCTGAAATTATTAATTGTCTATTTGTCAAGAATAAATAATTATTGATTTAGGACAATATAGACATAAAACTTTCTGAAGTGAATAAAATTTAGAAATACTATAAAACATGGACACTTATTATATGTTCACAATATATATTTTATTTATTAGATTGGGTAAATAAGGTTGGTTTTATAAGGAACAAAAACCATTAAGTTTGAACAATAAAAAGGATTGAAAGTCAAGAAACTAAGCCACTACAAGATGTCAAACATGGAATTACATCATAAAAACTAACTATAAAATAGTAATAATGATATACCAATAGAAAAAATAATAAGCCTAACATTAAACAAAATAATAAGGCTCCCTTAAAATCACCTCGTCTTTTATCTTCAACACTTCTTGCATCATCCTTCCATAGGTTTATTACTTAGAACTTCTAGAGGGGCCTATTTGGTCTTTTTATAAAATGTCTTTTTAGCCTTTGATGTTGGCATAAGGTCTTTAATAACTTCTAATTTTTTCCCTATTTAGTATCCTTATCAATCAAGGGAATTTCAATTTTAATTTCCTTTCCCTTTTCTAAATCCTATTTGAGTTGATCAATCTCATGTTTCAAATCATTCAATTTTTTGATAAAATTGGACATGGCCCTTCCTATGTCCATAGATTTAGATTCAAAGAATCCAATCTTAATTTACTATCTTGATTTAGATCCTTAATATTACAGAACTTTTTTTTTTCTTATTTACTTTTTCTCCCTACTAGGACATGTCTATATTTGTTGGTTTTTTATTCACATAGGATGGAGTTATGGTTCCAAAACATTTACTAGTGGATTTAGTGGGAGTTTTGGCTAAAGGGGAGATGGGAAGGGAAATAGTAGGGGATGAGAGTGATTTATTTATTTATAGAAGCCCAAAATCTAAACGGTATTTCATGGAAGGTCAGATATGGGTTTTCTATGCATGGGTTCTCTAGTTTGGAAAAGTAAGAAGATCAATCATTACTGGATAATATCATTATTGTTACTAATATGATAATTTAGGATTGTAATATCACAATATTTGAGAAGGTAGTAAGTTAGACTAATTTTATGCTCTTGAAAGTGATTAATCAATAAAAAATGGTGAGATAATATGAGGGTATATGTACCTTCAAGATTCAAATACTTCATGATTTTCAAGCTTGTTTTTGGCCAATGGTGAGGTAGGTCCTATCTCAATAATCCCTTCATTTTAGTCTTCATAATTAGATTAGTGTAAAATAACTTATACATCACCTATAATTTGTAGTTGTTATCCTTGAAGGCCTTTTCTCCGCCACATGTCATTCTATTAATCTCCCCTATTCATTCTTTAATCATAATAATCTTTATGCCTCTCATTATGATCATCCTATGATTCCATACCAACATGAATTCCTTTGATAACTATTCATCATGCCCTAAAATTTATTGTATAAAATTTGTATGTATACACTTACATAGTTTTTTCCATTATTTTTTGTTTTTCTAGACCTCTATGCAATAACATTGTTCTAATTAGTCTCTGTCTCCTCGCATTTGCTAATTTGATGATTTTTTCCTTTTTTTATGTGAGAATTTCTCCCTTCTCCTCATACTTTAGATTTGAAGAATGACCAATTTTTAAAGTCTTGTCACTTTTAGTGTTATTATTAAGCATGTTACAATCATTATAGAGGAAGGGTAAATTATTCACACACCCAAGTATGTATTTCCTATGTGTGACTAACTCATAGAGTTATGATGACATGCTATTTGAATCATTATTAATTCAGTTTAATCAATGGGCTAGGAAACTATGGGATCCCTCTAATATGACCAATATGGAACCCTCAACCAAAGTTTTCTAAAAATTATGCTCTTGAATTACCTTCATGAAAAACATGTTGTATATAGGCCTCTCTATATGAAGATAAGAACCACCTAGCATCATGAATGATAGATTTGATAGTAAGGGAGTGGTTTTTCCTAGTAAAGGGTTGATAATGTTGAGTGAGTGCCCCTCAATGACCAAACTAAGCATGATAGATCATTTTATAGATGATATTTATGGATTATATATAACCATAGTCTTGTACACTTTGTGAACATAGACCTTGGTTGTTACTCTTAGTTTTAGACATTTATCACTTTCAAAAGTCTCACATTTGCTCTATATTATGCCCCTTTGCCTATCTCTTGGTCTGACAAGTCTTATTTTGATGACCTAGATCTTCTATATTACTTATAATTATTAATATGTGTTTATATTATGCCTCTACAATTTATAATCTTGTACCTATTTTCTAGCAACTTGACACAAGCATCAGTCCTAGACCCCTGTATCAACATTAGTGCCCTACCTTGATGTAGGTATCTAGTTAATTATAGTCATATAACTTATAAAATAAACATATCTTAATGGTTGGATTAAGTTATTTAATGTGAGATACTCCCTAATAGGAATGGTATATATTTTTAATTACTCCTCATTCATTCCTCACCTATAAAAACTATAAATTTCTTACCTACTCACTAGGAAAATTTTTAAAGGCATTCAATCAAACACTCAAGGGAGAAAATATTCCCTATTTTCCCCTACTTCCATATTAGTCATAGGGATAACACATAAATAAATTTTAATTATTTAGGAATCAACCTAATAGCTATATTTTCCAAGTTACAAGCTAGGTCATTGGTGTACTTTATTTCCACATATTTCATGAATCACACACCAACCAAAAAGTATGGGATAAATACATTAGTTTAAGTCCCTCTTCATTATATTAGTTATGTAGTCATCACAAATTTATATAGAGGTCATTAGGGTCATCTCGACACCATGTGGCCACTAACCCGTTTCCCCTAAGGTCACTTTGAATATGAAGTAGGGTTTTGAAATTTCATGAGGAACAATAGTCTATAACCTAGTTATAAATACACTAGAGTGAAGGCAAATACAAACCCACTAACATCTAGGTGGTCACATCCTTTTTCATCAGTATTTCATATATGACACCTATATTAGATTTAGACATTAGCATCAACACAACCATAAAAGGCTAATACTAGTGTATGTATCTCTAAAGACACTTAATATAAAACCTGATGACTATTCTAGAACCTTCTTCTAGTCTACTTTTTGCCTTTTCCAAATCTAGAATTGTGTTAGCATTATAACCAACTATGTAAATTAATTATTTGTCATTTATATATAAAGCATAGTTGTATTTATTATTTTTATCATTTCTCAATATAATGACTTCAACATATATTATATCTAAGTTTATCATCTAGTTGGTCTAATATAAATATATTTATCACCATTGTACCTTAGGCTATCTCTATCCCCTTGAACCCTAGATAACCCTAATCTATATTTTTTAGAATTAAACATTTGGTGAACCCAATCTTTAAACTCTAAACCCTAGGTCAATAAGGGTCTTTTATTTTTTTATGTTGTTGATCCCTAGTTACTATACAATATATGCAACATGGATGCATACATCACCCAATTTGGGTTCCAATTTATGATATTCTCTATGTTTTTATAAATTATTCCCTTATAAAAATGTTAATAATTTTTGAAAACATCATGAGAGGGTTTTTAAGCATAAACAACACTTGATATCTATTCAAAATTCCTTTTGAAATGTTAGAGGGCTAGTATCTAGATGTCAATGTGCATGATTTAACTATTTTTTATACTTAAATCTTATTTGTAATATGGATATCATTCCACACCCATTATTCAGCCATAACTTATATTGGATTATGTGGTCCATGTTGTTATTACTCAAATAGGTAAGGGTGCTCAACCCTTTTTACACCTATTAATATAAAATAGGTGCTTCCTAAACCTAAGCTTGTAATAAAATCTAAGGTATTTGACATTATTAAATAATTTATCAATACACATTCTAAAATTTCAATACTTGATCTCTTAAAGCATTCTACTCTTTATAAGGATATCCTATATGAGGAATTACATGAGACACAAGTTACAAGTGATATTAGGCATTCTTATTTTGTATATATCACTAATTTTTTCAAGAAGAATGACAAACTCATTAGCTTTAATTTAAGATATTTACCATATAAATATATTATTGACCAAAATTTACCTTTTTTCATATAAGTGACCATGAAAAATAAAGGCTTAAAAGGGGTATTTTTTGCTAATGGGTTAGGCCTAAAAATTTATAACATAAAATTCTTACCCACCATGGTTATCATCACTAATACTATTCAAAAACTAGTTATGCACATAAAAGGATTTGACAATTCACATAGCCCTCTGGTTGGTCAAATCACATTAGATGTGACATTAGGACCAAAAATAATTATAAATACTTTCCAAGTAATGTCTCAATCATTACATTATAATTTATTTTTGGTGATACCTTAGATGCATTCAATGGAATTCATCCTATATACACTTCACTGATGTGTAAAATTCATAATGGGACCTTATCATCCATGCCTACTAATGATGAACCTTTAAAAAACTTCAAAAATGATACATTCCAAAGCTAAAGGTATTCCTACAATGGTACCACCTAAAAATCCATTCCTATTGAGCACATGCACATGTATGTCCATATGTAAATAAGGCACTAAATACTAAGGTACACATACATTCACACCAATATCAATAACCATTAGTAAAGGAGCCAATAGAACCAAAAGAGACCTTAGCATTTGAGATTCCTTTATTGGTTAATATTGATTAAAAAAAGGTTATGTTTTAGATTATTATGACAATGGTTATGATATTAATTATCATATGATAGATGAGAAAATGCAAAAACTAAAATTTGATCCACTTGATCACCTTTCACATAACCTATTTAAACCAATATTTCCTAGTATATATAGGTTAATTCCATGTTCATAAGATACAAAATTTAGTCTAGATAAGGCAAAAACAAAAATAGTTGACAAACATGTAAATACTTGTTATTCCATGCAGCCCTCTTGAATGAGAACATTGAATTAATGTTTATCCCATTTTTTTATCATAGAGAGGCCACATACACTTTGATCTTCTAATCAAAATATATTTAGTTTGGTTCATTAACATTAATGATATGGAAGAAGAATCATTATTCTGGTTCTATTTTGATGGAAAGTAAAAACCTTATGGCTGTAAAAATTACTGGTTTGGACCAAAATAAAAGTTGGTATGTTGTAAATATCTATGCTCCCAATGCCAAGAACCAAACGAAAAAGGTCTAGGAGATTATCTCAAATTTCAAAAGCAAAGATTATTTTGGGTGATGGATTATAATGGGAGATTTTAATGTTCCCCTCTATGAACATAAGAAGAAGGGGGGTAATACTATTCAAATGGAAGGGAGAATCGATCTCATGGAGTTTATAAATAAAGAAGGACTAATGGATATGGAGCTTCAAGGAATTTAGTTTACATGGAGCGATAAGAGAATTGGTAATGATTGTATACATGACAAGCTTGATAGGGCTCTCATCTCTCCAGACTGGACAAAAGATTACATATGTAAGTTGGAAGCGTGCCATAGAATAGGCTCGAATCATTATCCTCTTCTCTTCACAGTGGTCAAAATGAACCAGAAAAAGAATCATCCTTTCAGATTTGAAAAGATGTTGATGCAGCACCCACAGTTTGAAAGTAAAATGGAAGAGTGGTGGAATATACCTATTGAGGGGACAACCCTCTTTAGAGTTGCATCCAAGCCCAAAAATGTTAAAAAGGAAGTTAAGAAATGGAATAAGGATTGTTTTGGAAATATCTTCGAGAAGAAGAATACTATCAAGGAGGAAATTAGTAGAATTCAAGAAAAAATTCAGCAAAACGGATACACATCAGACTTCCTTACAGAAGAAAGGGAACAATTGGTTCAATATCAAGATATTATAACTAAGGAAGAAATCTATTGGAGACAAAGATCTAGGGTGTTATGGTTGAAAGAAGGAGATACTAATACAAAGTTTTTCCATCTTTCCACTCTGAAACACAGAGCTAAAACTCATATACAATACTTGAAAAAAGGAGATCAGAAGATGACAAAGGAAAAGGAAATAAAGGAGGAAATGCTTTCCTTTTTCTCCTCCCTAATGAAGGTTGATATAAATATCAATTTGGATAGTCAGGCTGATATCCTACGTGTGGTTCCTCCTTTGGTCTCGAAGGAGTAGAATAACATGTTATGCTCTATACCTAAGGAAGAGGAAATATTCAAAGCAGTTACTTCTTTAGGAGGAGATAAAGCACCTGGACCAGATGGATTTCCCATGTTCTTTTTTCATTAGCTATGCAAAATTGTTGGCAAAGATGTAACTAATGCGGTGAAGGAATTCTTTGGAGCCAAATAGATGCTAAAGGAAGTTAATGCCACTTTTTTGTGTTTGATTCCAAAAAAGATCAGAGCTGACTCTCCTAATCAGTTTAGACCAATTAGTCTGTGTAATTCCTTCTATAAGATTATATCCAAAGTTTTTACATCTAGACTAATTCAAGTGATCCCTTCGATTATTACTGATCAACAAAATGGATTCATCCCAGGAAGACAAATCCTCAACTCTATAATTACTACTCATGAGAATATTCATTCGTTGTTCAGCTCTAACAATGAGGGGTTCATAATGAAAGTTGATATTGCAAAAGGATATGATAGGGTGGACTGGTTATTCCTTTCAAATAGTCTTATTGCCTTTGGCTTTGAACAAAGAGTGGTTGATTTTATTAAGCAGTTGATATCTAATACTTCTATTACAGTGCTGGTAAATGGGAATTCATCTCGCTTCTTTAAACCATCAAGGGGATTGAGATAAGGGGATCCTATATCCCCTATTCTGTTTATAATTATGGCTGATAGTATGGGATGATATATAGGGGATTTAGTCTATAAAGGTTTATTTAAGGGTCTGAAACCCTCTTCGCATCCTTTAATATGCTCCCATGGTTAATTTGTTGATGATACTATTTTCATGGGGCAATCTAAAGTCACAGAAGTAAGAACTTTGAAGAAAGCTATAAATTTATATTCAGCTGCCTCAAGACAACTGATTAACTAGAACAAAAGTGTAGTGTTATTCACTAATACCCCAAGTCATAGACAAAACAAAATAGATAAAATCCTTGAATGCTCCATAGGATCTTTCCCCTCCTCTTACCTGGGTCTCCCTCTTGGGATGAAAGTTCCTGAAGCTTTTTGGGAAGGACTTATTAACAAATTTAGCAAGAAACTTGCGGGATGGAAAGGTAATTTTCTAAGTTAGGAAAGAAAGCTTACCCTCCTCAAAGCAAGTCTTTAAAGCATACCCACTTATGCTTTGAGTCTTTTCAAAATTCCCACCAAATTTACAGAAGCTATTGAAAAAATTCAGAGAAACTTTCTTCGGGCAGGTACTGAGGAGAAAAGGAGAATGCCTTTAATTGCATGGGATAACATTTGTAAACCTTTCAGGGAAGGAGTACTAGGAATAAGGAAAATTAGAAGTATGAACACAGCTCTCTTAGCCAAGCAGGGATGGAGGGTTTATCAGTAAAACAAAGAATGGAGCAAAATATGGAAGCATAAGTATTTATTCAAGGCAAAGTCCCTCTCTGATTTCTTTTCTTACCCTGACGTCTCCCATCCATCTACCATATGGGGAGAAGTTTAGGGTACTAAACAAGTTTTAGAAGAAGGAAGCTCTTGGAAAGTTGGCAATGGAAAAAAGATGAAATTTTGGGAAGATGTTTTGTTAAAAGGAAAACCTTTAATAGATGAAATCCAAGATAAAGAAGCAATAGACCGATGTAAGCAAAGATTGGGAATAATGGTTAACCAATACTGGCTGAACAACTCTTGGGTGAACCTTACTGATCTTGATCAAGATTTCAAGGATATACAACTATCCCTAAATGCTATATCTCTCTACCCTAATCTTGAAGATAAGATTATTTGGCATAATGAGCCTAG
The DNA here is from genome assembly GCA_037957365.1 of Torreya grandis. Classification (NCBI taxonomy): domain Eukaryota; kingdom Viridiplantae; phylum Streptophyta; class Pinopsida; order Cupressales; family Taxaceae; genus Torreya; species Torreya grandis. The sequence continues at coordinate 531,645 of JARHVA010005990.1, forward strand.
TGGACAGTTTAAAGTTTCTTCCATTTTCACTTCAAAGGGAAATGGCAACAAACCTCTGTGGATGAAGGCTTGGATAAAGGGGCTCATCCCTAAAATCAAAATCTTCTTCTGGACCCTCGTCCAAAATAAAATCTTGACTCTGGACAATTTACAAAAAAGAGGAATATATATTATGAACAAGTGTATTCTTTGTAAGAAGGGCTTTGAAGATAGAGATCACTTATTTGTGAACTGTTCTTTTACATAGCAAGTTTGGAAAGAAATCCTCAATCTGTGGGGTATTGCTTGGATTCACCACAAAAATGTGGAATTATCTCTTAAAAGTTGGTATTGTCCCTCCAAGAATCCTGCAGTTGTATTTTTATGGAAACTAACTCTTCCCCATATTTGGTGGGGAATATGGAAGGAAAGAAATAACCAAATTTTTAGAAGTAAAGAACTTCCCAAATGGGTGGTGGGGCAGAACATCATTAGATCTATTAAGGAGAATTTTTCATTGCAAAGGAATCCAAACCCAACCTTTCAAGTGGATAATCCCTTAAGAATGAAAAATTCTAATGGTAAACCTGAAAATCCTAGATTAGGTGTTATTTGGAATGTCCCCCCTCAAGGGTGGATTAAAGGAAACTTTGATGGAGCTGCTAAAGGGAATCTGGGGAATGCAAGATGCGGAGGAGTCTTGAGAAACCATACAAGAAAAGTAATCGATGTTGTTGCAATCCCCATTGGAAAGTCAAATTGTCATATTGCTAAAGCTTCTGTTGCCCTTCAAACCATCGTACTAGATGTGGATTCGGGATATTCTAAATTATGGCTAGAAGGGGACTCATTGAATATCATAAATATTCTAAACTATAAAAATTATGTGTCATGGACTATAGAGGCTATGGTGATGGAGATGAAATCTTTAATCAAAATTTTTGAAAAAGTAACAATTACCCACACCTACCGTGAAGCCAATGAAGTTGCAGATTGGATAGCAAATTATGTAGTCTGAACAAGACACAAAGTGAGGTGGCAAGAAACATTAGAAAAGAATGTGGATCTTAGAGCACTCATTCATCATGATGCAACTCATGCAAAGGAGGGAAAGATTAGCTTGTAATAGAAAACTAATGAGTTGGAGGAGTGGCTTCATGGAGAAAGGTTTACAATTATTAAAAAGGAAGGCCCTCGAGAATGAGAAGCGGATCCTAAATGTGCCTAACAAAAGGCAAGCTTTGAACCAAATTGGTAGCAGGTGGGATCATTGTATAGTTTACAATGATTGGGTATCAAAGGAAATTTACATGGCTCATGTAAGGAAAGGAGAACCAAGGAAGCAGGAACCCAAAAATTATGAAGAGTGGAGAGCAAAACAAGATGTCTAGAGAATCCTACAGAGAGGGAAGGTTGTGAACTATATGGAAAGGCTCCATGGTTCAAAACCTCATATTACAACGGCTTTTTTCAAAAACTGGATTGATGATAGGGTCACTCTACATGGCATCACAGTGAATCTAACAGAGGAATTTATAGCAGAGGTAACAGGGCTGCCTACGGAAGGAATAAAATTCTCCAAGCAGACTAGCATTCAAATGAGGCCTTTTGCAAATTCCCTAAGATAAACGTTGAAGAGCAGAAGCTGGAAAAGAAAGGGAATTTCTTTGAACTGGAATAGATTAAGGGCATTTTGAGGGATGTCTTATGCTGTATTTGGGAGTACTTCATCCTCGATGGAAGAAGCAAGAGAGTCCACAAATTCCACTTTGTATTCCTAAATCATTTCAGACACAAAGTAAGAATTTCCTTTCCCTTTTATCTACGTTTCTCTTTATTCCAAAGTTTATTCACTCACAGGAAGAAGGAAACATGTCCTATTCTGCATAAAGGATTAATTTTGATAATTGAAGGCTATTACAAGAACAAGGCCATGGTTATGAACCCTTATCTAGGGAAAAACAAGGATTCACAGAGTAACAAGAGTGAAATTGTTAAAGGGAAAGATAAAATCAAAATCAAGCCCCCTAGTGTCAAGAATCAAAATGTTGACGAGGACACAGAGTGGGAGAGAACTGATAAGTTTGGGGAGGAAAGCTTGGATGAAAGAGGGAGGAACAAAAAGTAGGAATACAAGTTCCAATGAGGAAGAAGAAGTTCAAGAGAAGAATGAGAAAGAAGGAGTCAACATAGAGGAGGAGTCTAAAAATAGTGAAGATGACTCTGAGGAAAACCAACAAGTGTCTGAGGATGATAAAGTCTTGGATGACCCTGTTGAGGACCCTATTTTGATAAATGAGAGGGAAAACACAGTTCAGGCTGACAACCAAGAAATGGACCTGGAAGTTCAAGCTGAAACTAAGGAACAGAATCAAAGGGGAAGAGAGGATTACATTGAAGAAGGCGGGAATAGTCCTAATAAGAACATAGAAGAGTGGAGTGATAAAAGGCAGAACGATGGAAGGCACACACCTACGAGATGGGTTAATTGCAAAGTAGAGGCTATCCTCCAACTCGATTCATGGATGTTTAAGGAGATAATGGATCTCAAAAGGAAAATGGAAATTATGGAAGACATCTAGAAGGCAGTTTGGAACAAAATCAATAACATGGAAAAATAGATGAGAGACATCCCCATCAAGCTCAAAGACTATGAGAACAACCTAAGGGAACTCATCAAGGAGATTAGAATGAAAATGGAGGAAGTTACATCTAACATATGTGCTACAGCTGTTAATATTGGAAAAAGAGCTAACGAGGAGATCATATCCTTGGAGGGGCCTAGCAAGAGGATGAGACAGAGCTCAAGAAAGAAAGCTATGAAAGAGGGAGCCATGTCAGTGGCTACTGCCATTCAGGATACTATTGTGAAAGGTAAGGAAGTAGTGAAAATGATTTTGGAACTGGAAGAATAGCCTGGTTCTTCTAGTTGGTTGTGTTATATGGTCCTATTTCTTGGTTTTTTGTAATCTTTTGACTATGGTGTAGCTAGGTCTATGTAATACCTGGGTTTTGACTTGTGGTCTTTCAAGTGGTCCATATAAAACCTGTTATGCTACTTCTTTGTATTAGGTATTAGGTTTTACCTATGGTCGTAAATGCTTCATCTTTCTTTGTATCAGGGTTTCGGGGTCCCTTCAAAACCTGTTTTTACCTTAATCTAAAACATTAATAAAAAATATGTTTTTGACTATATATACAAATATGTACTTGACATTTTAAATAAAAAATAAAAAAATTAATCAGTATTTTTTAAGATAGTTTTTTTAATTTTTTTTGGCCAGCTAGTTGATACATCCCTCTTAACTGAAAATATTGATTCAACCTTACAAAGATCAAATGCAAACTCATCATGTGAACAATGTGGAGTATTCTCAAAATGCTTCATAGTAAATTTTATAGATAATTACATAGAAAGATACTTTATATACCATATTATCTATGTTAATTGAATATAGAATGACTTATTTACCTTTTACTAGACACAAATCATAAAGTAGACTTATACCTACAAAAGATAAGGTACCATATTTTAAATATAGTCATATCATTATCTATGATACCAATCAATGTGAGGAATTGAAGAAACTAATTTAGAAATATAAGAACTAAGGATGCATACACATTATGTTTGATATGAGAAAAATGCAAAATCCTTCATATCTTTCAAAAAATAATTATCTCTCAAAATGATCAAACTATGAATATTTAATTATTATTGCAAATATTGATGGGGTATATTTCCACCATCTCCAATTTGATATTAAGAAGTGGGATATAAATTATGAAGCCACATTTATCACACAAATTTAGAAATAGTACAATGAACTAATATAATCTCCATTAATTATAAAATCTCAAGGATACATTTGGTTACCTATAGCTTTTGGACCATATGTGGAATATTCCACCATATGGATATTAGACCACAAACCACATTTTAAAGTAAAGTTTTGATGAAATTGGCTATTTGAGTGGAATGCTAAGATAGATACTATAAACTTGAGTATTACTTTTATTTATAAGGATACAAATATTTGCATACAACATAATGTGTATGATTATTTGCCTACACCATTAGATTCAAGTAAACCATTAGACTAAAACATTGAAGAGGTCTCATTAAATTGATATTAAAAAATCTTAAGAAATTCTATAGGTGGTCCTAAACCTTTTTATGATGAGGAATTCCTTGATTAGACATCTTCAAATATCTTTAAAATATCTAAAAAAATACAAAAATCACATATCATGTTCTATTGGATCCTTGGAATCTATGTGTTAGTTCTATGTTGGTGGATGGCATATTAATTATTCCTACATACATATATGTGTCACACATATATTTGAGTGTGATATAGTTATACATAGATACATGATATAATCATTTTCATATGTTAGACCTTCCCTCTACTCATGTCATATTGGCATTGGGGTCATCCACATATATGATCATGATGCTCATAGGTTATATGGCTCAAGTATAACTCTACATTATCATGTTTTGAGATTTTATATAGTTACACATTCCTTTATCCATTATTATATAATTTATAGGGTACATTATATGATATGTAATTGACATATTTTGCTAACAAATTTGATCCATGGGATACTTTGATATGTTTATGATGTTTGCTTATGTTTTCCTATATGCACCACCTTAAGTGCCTTACCTTGCTATTGCCTTTCTTAATTGATCTTCTTAATAGTCTCCCTTATTTGAGTCCCCCATCCCTATGTGTGCTTTATTTAACATTTGAATATGTCATTCTTTATTGTATGCACATTTGAATACACCATCCTTGATTTTATGGACATTTGACTAGGTCATGTCCCTTTTATTATGTGCCATTTGAATATGCCCCTTGTTTATAGTCTCTTTAGACCATTTCTCATTGAATTGATTATGATTGATATTATATGCATATTTTATTTCTTATTTAGCTTATGATATTAATATCTAGACATTTTTTTTTATCATGCATCTTAAACCTTCATGTGATCACATTATTCCATGTGATTCAATGCTACATGATCTTCTATATATTACATGGATACATTCATTGATTTTTTAGTTGCCTTATCCTTTTGAGGTGAGGTAAATAATAATGTATTTTCTTCCATCGCCTAAAATTAGGTAATGTTATTAGGGTCATGTCATATAGGCATGGATTCTACATATTCATAGTTTTTAGATTCAGTTGGGACATGCTTTGGAATCATGTTCTTCACACTTATTTATTATTTGGCACCTATATCAGTTTAAAAATTTAGTGGGGGCATGATTTGGAATCATGTTCTCCACACTTATTCACATTTTTAATAGTTTTTAGATTTAGTGGGGGCATGCTTTGGAATCATGTTCTTCAAACATACTTAGTGTTAATCACACCCGTATTTAGTGGGGGAAAAACACATCCTCCACATTGGTACTTATTTTCATTTTCATATTTATCCATATATAATTGGAGTATGCTTTGGAAGTATGTTCTCCACACTTACATAGTGTCCAAATTGGCCAAAGCACATGGTTATATAATTTAGATTCACTGTTATGGTAGAATTCTATATATTAGTACCATTGGTATACATAATTTAATCATGAGACATATTTAAGGTACATATGTTATGAAATGTATGCCTAATATTACAAAATCCAAATCATTTTTATATTTCAAAACACTCTCAAGGACTATCATTACCCACCAGATGTACTTTTATGGAATATATTGATCAAGTCTAATATAGTAGTTAGTTCAATTTTGCTATGTTTGAGGTGATTAAATCACTCAATATAGCCAAGTTTTCAAGCTGGACTTGATTGTATCATCCATCCTTAAAAATTTCATAGTATGAGTTGAATTTTTTCACTCATGCTCACCAGGTTATAAGTATGATTTGGTTGCATGATTGAGCTGATCTCAATTATTAGGTGGCAACGCAACTTTTATATAAGGTTAGGGAAAGTACCTTCTAATATCCTTTTATCTCCTTAGATATATGCTCTCTCTCTCTCTCTCTCTCTATATATATATATATATATATATATATATATATTCCTAATTATTATTTTAATGATTCATATTTTAGATCAATTTTCCAATAGGCAAGGCAGTTACATCAATACATAGGTGTACTCATAAACCTTGCTCTTTAAGTTTCAATCATTTAAAATACTTTAAAATTTATATTATGTGAAATTATTATACACTATAATAGTGTTTTTTTTACAAGTTAGTCACTATAAAAGTACTCAATTAACACTCAAGCAAAGACAAGGTGTGTTATACACACCCAAGTACACATTTATTCTCCTTGAAACCATTAATTTTATTACTAAATTAAAGGGGGGAATGTAGATTATATTTATAGATTATATAGTGCCTCATTCTTGTACACTTTACAAATTCATACCTTGGTTGTTCCTCTTAGTTTTGAACCTTTCCTACTTTCAAACATTTTGCATCTACTCTATCTTATTCCCCTTGATATATATCCTAGTCTAACTAGTCTTATTTTGATGAACCAAACCTTTTATCTTACCTAAAAAGATTAAAATGTGCTTATATTAAACCCCTAAAATGTTTGAGCCTATACCTATTTTATAACTACCAAAACATAAGTGTTAGTCTTAGACCCATGTATTGACACTAGTTTCCTACCTTGATGCAAATGTCTAGTGCCCTAAAGTCATCTAATTTTCAAATTAATAATATCTTAATGGTCATTCTAAGTGATTTAATCAGAGATATTTCATGACATGAGTGATATACATTCAAAATCACTCCTCATTCAATCCTCACCTACAAAACTTATAAATTCTTACCTACTCCCTAGGTAACTTACAGAAGGCATTAAATCAAACATTCAAGTGAGAAATGCTTCCCTATTTTATCCTACTTACATATCATTCATAGTGACAAAATATACATATTTTTTATGTACCGAAGGAGTATCTTGAGAGATATATTTTACAAGATACAAGATAGGTCATTATTAGACTTGATTTCCACATATTGCATGATTCACACATAATCCAACATGTAAGGGAGAAATGCATTTGTCTAAGTACATCTTTATATTATTTTATATTTAATTAGTGTTAATTTATATAGGTGTATTTGGATTCATCGACACCATGTATCCATTAACCCATGTTCCCCCAAGGTCACTATGAAGATGAAGAACTAGGGTTTTGCAATTTCATGAGGATCAATAATACATGACCCTAATCTGAATGCACCATAGCAAAGGTCAAGAAAAAACCAAAATCATTAAAATTATCACATACTTTTCCATTAGATATTACTTATAGTACACTTTAATTAGGTTTATAATATAACATAGATGTAGCCATCCAATACTGATACTAGTGTTTATAGCTCTAGAGGCACTTAATCGAGAATCTGATGACTATTCAAGATTTTTCTTCCAGTCTACTTTATACCTTTTCTAGATCCATAAATATGTTTCATTATAAAAAATAATATTACTTTTTCATTTCCATATCTAACATAGTTTAACTTATTATTTTTAGCTTATCTTAGTTTAATGAATTCAATATATGTTATATCTAAGTTTAGCATCTAATTAGCCTGCTATATATATATATACATATATATATATATACATATATATATATATACATATATATATATATATACATATATATATATATATACACATATATATATATGTACATATATATATGTGTGTGTTGTGTGTGTATATATATATATATATGTATATATATATATGTATATATATATGTATATATGTGTATATATATATATATATGTATATATGTGTATATATATATATATATATATATATATATAATCACCATTATACCTTAGGATATCTTTATCCCTTTTAAACCTATATAACCCCAATCTATAATTTTAAGGTTAAACATGTTGGTTAAAAACCATAATTTATGGATACATCATTGATTTTTATGTGTAAGGGTATATTGCATTTGAAGTTGTATTATATTTCTAAGGGCAATTAGAGAAAAATTCATAGAATGACTACCTATACTTTTGAATATGATGTTTGTGGAGGACATTATGCCAGTATCGATCAATATGGAGTATTCATCTAGGGTGTTATGGATATGTAGGTTATACAAGGTGAATAATGAGGAATTGAGAGAAGGAAATTGAACCTAAACCTAAAATGTGGAGGAAATATAAAATAAAAAAGATAAGATAATAATGGGGCTTGAGAGAGATATGTAATATAAAAATCTTTTAAATAGATAGGATGTTCCTCATGTAACTAAAATTAGGTTTATAATAGATAATTTGAAGATTACATGAAGAGATGGACCTCAAAGAGAAGGTCAAGGCTATTAATGATGGCAAATCATAATACTTGAAGAAATCTATGGCACTTAAGATATCAAAGGAAACATGAAATATTTTGAAAGTGACTCAATGAAAATAAAATGAAGAAAACAAAGAGATCATGTAGAGGTTGCAGATAAGTAACTAGAATAATTAGATGGTAGTTTAATGAGGTATTAAAAATAGAGTATATTATTTGGATAAGAGAAAATAAAATCTATAGAATATGTTTTTTTAAATCATAGAATTAATTCAGTTTCATGTTCAAGTGAGGCTGATACCTCAAACAAGGATCATTCATTCTATGAGGATGTATCCCCCATGCTTAATTTTTTAAAAATGAAGAAGTATTGTATAATTTGAGAGACATGCTTGGTGGTTTGATTATTTCATACTTAAATTTGGAAATATAAGTGTAAACTCTCAAAAATTAGTGGAAAAGAAGAATATTAGTACACCAAAGATAGATTAAAAAAACCTTAAAACACCTATGAAGTTTAGTCTAAAGAAATTATTTATTTTAGGTGTGATCATAAGAAACATAGATCTCAATCTAGAAGTTTTTGTAACATCAGCACCACAAGATGGCTCTACTAATCCTAAAAAAACAAAATTAACATGTGAAAGGAAATGGTAGGCTAAAGGTGTCATTATTGATATTGTGAAGAGGTATGAGCTCATAGAGCGTTGACATATATATATATATATATATAGAACTAAAATATAAAAATAGTCCAAATATAATGTCCTTGAAATATGTAAAGAATAATCTTACTTGGTATTTTAATATGTAAAAATCCCTAAGCCAAACCTTTAGGACTTAAATGAGATTCACAACAAATTAGAAAAATTAGTCTAAGATTATGACCATAGATTCTCAATGTCATAAATTGGGTGAATTTTTGGTTTTAAGATATAAATAAAGTCTTTTAGTTATTTTAAGGATTAAAACCTAGGGTCAAATTTTATATCACACAAACACAACTCTCTTATATGTTTTATGTTGGATTGACTGTGATCCGAGTAGAATAGATAAAAGACTATGGAGAAAGTATGAAACTTACTACAAATAAAAATGAAAATATAAATTTAATATTACAAAATATGGATGAATTACATGAAATAAATATGCATAGACTATATATATGATGCATCAAATTTGTTAAATAAGGACATCATATGAATGATTCCTTGAAAATCAAGAGAATGGAGTTCTATGAGATTTATCACATAGACATCCCACTACAAAATTTCATCTATTGTAGTAATATATATATATATATATATATATATATATATATATATATATATATATATATATATATATATAATCCACATAGACTATATTTTAATTTTTTCAAATAACACAATCATGATGAGAATAAATACATAGAACTTTAAGAGCTGAAAGACTACATCTTCAAGAATGTCTTCATATTAGCTATGTAATAGGTTCCATCTAAAAAGCTAGGAATTATAAGTCTAGAAGTGGAGATTAGATATGACACATAGTATGATTTTATATGGGTGTTATAATATCCTCAATATAATCCTTAGGTTATCTTAAGATAGACATCATAGTCACATAATTACTAATATGGATGTACACCTTCATCCCCATAGTACCAACAATCTTGGACTTCTTTGTCTCTACCATAATGATCAAGATGGACTCCACCTTCCTCTCATATACAATATGTGGATTATGATGTATAGATATAATAAGGGTTGGGTTCTACATAAATACCTAGAAGATATTAAGTAGTATATAAAGGAGGATGCTAGGAGGTAACGAAAATCATAAAATAAATGATGGATATGGTAGATAACTCCTTATTTTATGTGTGGTGAATGCAATCATATCACATTAAATCATCCTTAGAACCTGAGGAGATAGAATTATTATTTTTAATACATATTATCAAGGAAGAATAATACATAAGATTGTCCAATTATATAGAATAGAAAGTAAAAAATAGCACATGAAAGTGAATATGGAAATGCACAACTAAAATAACATGTATATCTACAAGTTGTCATTTTAAACCAAAATAGAGTAAGGATTTATACCCTTAGAAAGGTTTAACATAACAAGTATCCACACCTAGCAAGGAGAATATTTTTATGTTTGAAGCAACATCATTACTATATAGCATATTATATTAGAATGCTTACAGTTTTAGATTCAAAAATGTATGCAAAGAGTTTTCACATACTATAATAAGATTAAGTAGTTACAACTTTTATAGATCTTATAAATCTAGTGAGTACTCTTTGAAACTAGTTCATATTGTATAATATCACTAAAATGTTTCATAATTTATTAGACAGTGTAGAAATAGGACTATAATAGATTAAAAGGATAGCTTTTATATGAAAACTAAGAAGTGGTGGGATGTTGATTCCTGAATGGATATTAAACTTGTATACTATGAAGTTAAAATATTATATTAGACTTTGGGAGCATACTTAAATTAATGCCTCATTCCATATGAGAGGTCATTATATGACCTAATCTTAGTTACAAACCCATTACACTGAGTCTCAAAAATTATGAAAGGGTAAAAGCCATTGGGATGTTGAAATATATATAAATAAAATTTGATGATCTAAGTCTTGGAGGTGACATTGAAGTTATTGACATGAAAACCAAAAAAACACACTACTCTACATTTATTAAGCAAAGTGAACATATTATGTTCATATGACCATAAAATATAATATATAATTAGGTATAATAATTTCAAGTGGATAATATCATTATCATACCCTCAAACAAGGTTGAAATCAAGCCTTACATCATTGCAAAGGTTCTTACAATTAGTCTAAATTTCACATAAAACCAATGGTATAATCTTTGATAAATAGAGGTGTTAATGATTTCACATAAAATAATCAACTATCACCATAATTTTATTATATATATATATATATATATATATATATATATATATATCATACACACCTATCAAAACCATGGAGAAAGTACCATAATTTTTCATGAAAGAAGGCAGTTTTCCATTTGTACGATCCCTGATAAGATTAAAAGTGGATATATCATACCAAGTTACTATGATAGGTATGGAATACATATAAACAACTCATGAGGGTAATATATTTTTGTAATTTTTGTCTTATGTTAGTGGTGATTCACACACACACACACACACACACACACACACACACACACACACACACACACACACACACACACACACACACACACACACACACACACACACACACACACAAACACACACACACACACACTAAATTGGACATGAGGAGACCATGATGTAGGTTGATGAGAATGGTTTTTGATATTTATAGGTAATTGCCTCAGTACTTTACAATAGATAATTTGGTGAAATTATTCCAAATGGGGATTAAATGTTACTAATATATAAATTTGAGTTAGTGCACTAAACTATTCACTCAAATTTGTGACTAAAATAAGGTGTAATATTCACCATTACAAATAATTGCACTAGGAAGTAGCTTGAGAATTAATGAGATCCTAGTTCTAAGTGGCACCTATGATATTTGATCAATGTATTTTTTTCCAATAAGTTTAGTGCATTAATTTTCACATCAATATGTGTGTAGATATATGGTATTCATAGGGTATAAAACCAAGATACTATGTGCATGTGCTCTATTGCACTTTATCACCATTACTAAGAGCATGGTATATGCATCAGGAGCATAGGCATGAAATTAAGAATTAGCCATAGGTTTAGTATGATTTTATAAAAATATTATTATTTCAAGATGAGAATCCAATAGTTTATAAATATCTCCAAATTTTTAATATGTTTTTATGTCATTGATAGGAGGATACATAATAACTACGTAGGATAAAACTTCATAAGAGGAAGAGTATAGGGACATGAGAAAAGTTATCAATAATTAAAAATCCAAAAAATATAAATAATATTTTTTTGTTGAAATAATGAAATATTAATCTTGATAATAAATATTATGTAGAGTCTATTAATAGTAAGGATGGTTTATATAAAATCATTCTTTGAGTCTACACATCATATAAAAGATCTTAAATTCAACATTATAGAGCGAGTAAAGGATACATAGCTAAAAATTCTAAATATTTATTAGTAGGAATGGGAAATGACACTAAGATAATCTCTTACAAATGGGACAAAAATATATATATCAATAACCAACACACAAGGTATTGGAAAGCAATGATATAGACTTTGTACCAAATTTAGTGACCATAGGTGATTACTAGATGAAACAAAAAAATAAAGGGGTTCTAGTTGTTGAAATATTATCAAGTTGTATTACCCATAAAGTTTTTAGAGTTCAAGCTTGCATACCCTTCATTATGTTAGATGTACATATAAATTAAAGAGTTCACAAAACCTATAAATAATTTCCCTTAAAGAATAAATCCCAATATGAATCTCAAAGTCAATGCCACGATAGATTAGATGTAGGAAGTATGGATAATTTATCCAATAGAGATAGTAAATTGGTTAAGTCCAATGGTAAATAAACCAAAAATTTTAGGAGAAAATATAGTCTACAATGACTATAGGGCACTGAATGATGCTTTTGTAAATGACCCATTCTTGATTCCATTTAAAAATGAAGTTCTTGAGTCGATCACTGGACACGAAGAATATTCATTCATAGATGGAATTATTGTCTATCATCAAATTATCATCAAAATAGAAGACAAAACAAATACCACTTATGAAATATAATCGGGATTATTTGCATTTAAGGTCTTTGATCTAAAAATATCTCATAATATTTTATCTATAGTTGTATTCACTACAATCAATGACTTCATACATGAATTTATAGAGGTTTATATAGATGATTAAATTGTTTTTTATTTATTCAAATATCAACTTTACAAGATTCATTTGATTATATAAATATGTTGAAATCTACACATAACTTTAAATTTTTTGAAGTGTTTGTTATTAATAGTTTTTGGTCTACTAATCGAATATGTAGTGTAATGTGATGCTTTTTTGGTTGACCAAGACATAATCACATTCATTATTGGGCTTATACATCCTATAAGTTCATCTGAAGTCTAATCATTCCTAGGGCACTCTAGGTATAATTTATCAAAATTTAATAAGGGGTTATGTAGTTATATACACTCCATTAGAAAGACTATTTTGTAAGGATATAAGGTTTTAATGGACCCATAAATTTAAATAAGCCTTCAAAGATTAGGAGTAAAAATTAATAAAAATACTAATATTTGTATTTATAGATTTCATTAACCATCTCACATCGATGTAAGTTTTTTAGGAATAAAAATTTAAGTTGTGTTATCTCAACCTAGAGATGGGAGGTTGAAACAACCTATTCAATCTACAATATGGAATATTTTAGTGGTTGAGAAGAACTACACCACTGTAGAATGAGAAGCTTTGGCTATGGTGTTATCACTACATAAATTCAAGTATTATATTTTGACTACACTACTTGAATTATTTATAAACCACCAAGCTCTATGATATCTAGTTAGAAATACCATGATAGGAAGGATGCATATCTTAGTGGTTAATTGTATTTAAATAATTCCATTTTAAGATCAATGTCAAGAAAGGAATAGAAAACCTATTCTCAATCACATAAAAAATATTGAATACCTAGAATAATTATAGGATGAGTCACTGAATGCTCATTTGTTCCAAATATCTATGATCCTAGAGAATATTTAAGACATAGATAAATTTAAGAAATAATGGGTTTCATGTGCATTATGTGGATAAGGATAAAAATAAGTTGGTTACAATAGTACTACCATTTTATATCATCAATGGGATTATTTATAATATGGGTAAGGATTTTTTGTTTCCCAGAGTAGATTCACATCATGAGAGGCAAAAGTTAAAAGAAGAATCACATCAAGGAGTTATGAACAGACACTTTTCAAGGGAATCTACTACAAATAAGATATTATAAAGTGGTTCATAGTGGCCTAATATATTTTAGGATGCACAAAGAGTATGAAAGTTTAATAAAAGGGATGAAATTCCTTTAACACCAATTCTAGTTGTGAAACCATTTATAGAAGAAGCACATCAAGGAGTTATGGAAGGACACTTTTCAGGGGAATCTACTACAAAGAAGATATTACAAAGTGGTTCATAGTGGCCTAATATATTTTAGGATGCACACAAAGTATGAAAGTTCAATAAAAGGGATGAAATTCATTTAACACCAATTATAGTTGTGAAACCATTTGAATAATTAAGAATTTAATAAGATCTATTATATTTACGCATTCCATAAATTAAATTGTAATGGTTTCTGGGTAAAAAAATATGGAAGAGTTTTTCAATCGGTGTTTTGGTTCACGTTCCATGAACCATCATTAGGAAGAGAAAAAAATGATAAGTTTGTAAACTATGACATTACTTTATAGATATGACAATAAAACTCAAATATGTTAGTGATTCAAGGGTGGTTAGAGTTGAGAAGTGAAAATTAAGTTTAAGAGTTATAATTCAAATAAAAGAATAAATAATTAAAATAATTAAAGTATGAGTTAAAAATTGTATATCCTAACTTATAATTTCCTTTTTGTAAATTGAAAAATAAAATTCATAATGGAAACCTAATAGTTTAAGTTTATAACTATATCATTTTAATTAGAATAGATTCTAGTTGTTAATATTAGTATGTATTGTTTATAATTATATTTACAAATGATGATTCAATTATAAGAGGTTACTATTATAGATTTATAATAGTAAGGTATTAATAAATATTGGGTTCAGATTTCTAAGATGTGAATTAAAATTCTTAAAATGTACAATTCACACTCGTAATTATATTTTCAGTTTACAATTGATAATTTTATAATAATTTATAGTAATAACAATTCTCAATTTGTAAATTATTCTAAAATTTAACGTTGAACTTAGATTCTATTTTTATAATTTTTTAAGTATTTTTATAGGTTGAAATTCTAATTTAACTTAATAATCAAGAGATTTAATTCATGTCTTTTAACTCTTAGTCTAAAGGTATTTATCTTAATACCTTATAATTAGAAATCTATAACACTAATTTTTTTACAATAGAATCATATTTTTTAAATATACTTACAAACAATATATGTTAATGTTAACATCTAAAATTTATTATAATCAATATGATATTATTATAGAATTAAACCATTAGGTCTCCATTTTGACTCTAAAAGTTTAAATTTATAAATTAGAATTTATATGTTAGGATTTACAATTGTTAACTCATAATTTATTATTTATAATTTTTTTAATTATTCTTTAACTTAATTTTTAAAATTTTAGCTCTAACCAATTAAGAATTTTAATTCACATCTTATAACTCTTAACCCAATATTTCTTAATACCTTACTACTAGAAATCTATCATAGTAACTTCTTATAATTGAATCATCATTTGTAAATATAGTTATAAAAAATACATGTTAATATTGGTAACTAGAAACTATTCTAATTAAAATGATATAGTTATAAAATTAAACCATTAGGTATCCATTATGAATTTTACTTTTCTATTTATAAATAACAAATTATAAGTTAGGATTTACAATTTTTAACTCATACTTTAATTATTTATTCTTTTATTTGAATTATAACTCTTAAAATTAATTTTTAACTCTTAAAATTAATTTTTACTTCTCAAATTTAACCACCCTTGACTCAATAAAATTTCTAAGATTTATTTTCATATCTATAAAGGAATATCACAGTCTGTAAACTTATCTTTTTTTTATCTTTCTGATGAAGGTTTGTGGAGTTTGAACCAAAATGTTGATTGAAAAAATCTTACATAATTTTTAACCCAAAAAACATTGAAATTTAATGGGAAATTTATTTTTAGGAATTAGTAATCTACTTATATAGTTTATCCATGACATATATATAGTTAATGTGATAGATTACTTTTTAAAATGGGTAAAATTTATTGTAACACCAAGTTGTAGTGCTAAAGACACAATCAAAATCTTTTATAAAAAATAGAACTAGGTTTGGATGTCATGTGAAGCTTATCAATGATAGATAAATGCACCTTATAAATAATAAAATCAAAAAATTAACTAAGTAATTGATTATACATCACCAAAATCATATGATTTATCATCCTCAATCCAATGGGAAGGCAAAAGCATCAAACAAAATTCTTGAGAATATGCTTACTAAAATATGTGGTGTGTAGAGAGATGACTACAAGGATCAAATTCCTATAATTATTTTATAATGAGAGACCAAATATAAACATGTGATAGGATTCACTCATTTTTAGTTTGTCTACAACATGGAAGGAGTGATGCCAATGGAATATATAGTTCCTAGTCTATGAATTATTTTGATAATGTGAATAGGAAAACTCACTTTAGGTAAGTTTATTAGATTCAAATCATATAGAAGAAACCATTTAGAGATAAATTTTGACATAGGAAGTAAATAAAAATATCCTAAATTCATGGAATGATTCCAACCTAATATTACAGGAATCTCACCTAGAATAGATAGTTTTTATATGACAACTGATTTAGGGCTTCTCAAGGGAAGCTATGCATTTGGTGTAAATGACCATATGTTATCCATGAATTATAATAATAGGGAAATATAGTACTCATGTACCTTCAATGAACCATACTTAGTGTTTTATTAAATGATTACATGTATAATCCCTATCACCAATTACATTTATAAATCTCATGCTAAAATAATATTGGGTTTTTAGTAGAACTATGTAGTTAGGAAATTCTTTTATTTTACAATTTTTCTTGAAAATTTTCATGGTTTTGGTGTAGTTATGTATAGTGATATCTCTATATCATACACATTTGAAACATATTATTAAATTAAAATTCATAGAGCATGAAAATAAAGTATCAAAATAATGAAAATACATAGATTGGTCAATGCATACGTAAAATAAATAAGTAAAAGAATGAGGTTATAAAAAAAGATATGGAGTAGAGCTAATAAATAGTAACCACCAAGTTAGTTAATGAGAATTCTTATTAAATATTGCATCATTTTCCAAACATATAGATGTGTCATATCTAGGTAATGCAAAATAAAATGAACTCTTTATAATTGAAAAAGAAAGGCATCTCATCAATGAATGCTATAGTACTTAATAATGAATATATCCATCAAATGTTATGGTAGCATCATAACAACTGATGTAATTCAAAAATTGAAAAAACATAATGAAATGGAAATTTTGATAAAAATCAATATGAAGTGTCAAAAAAGATAGGTAGGAATACATACATACATACATACATACATACATACATACATACATACATACATACATACATATATATATATATATATATATATATATATATATATATATATATAGGTCAAGAGAGCCAAGTGAATTACATTTCAAATATAAATAGAGTAATAGCCTTCTATAATTTAAGTTTTATTTATCTACCTGAGCACAAATCCATTAATGTAAACACTACATAACAAAGAAATTAGATAGATCCAACATTCTAGAACCATTTTCTAACTTAGAGAAGGAAGATATGGGGATTGTGTTGGAACTCAAGAAAATAAGATATTGAAACCCTACCTCCTTTTATTTCATTGATTCGTCAAAGGTTGAATTATTTTCCCAATCACAAGCCATATGTTTATATCTAGGATCCATAGCCATACCAAAGATTATGTGAGAATATGATGCATAATTACTAATTAAGATTCATAATTTTGGTCAATTAGATTAACTATTAATGACTCTCCTAAGTTATTATAATGAAGGGGTCATATACTTTTCATAATTGACCAAGCTCTAACTAGAGGGAAATATTTGTCATAGTAAAAAACCAAGATCCCTCTATTCTATTTAGACATCAAAGATAAATATGAATGAGCATCCAAAAAGATTCCAATTGATTAATTGAATGATGTTGTAGTGATATTACTCATAGAATACATTGCAAAGAGATACTATAAAATGACAAAAGGTACAAAAAAAATAATTATAGGGCATCAACATTTCACATCAAATGATT
>JARHVA010005990.1:557500-707500 GCA_037957365.1 Torreya grandis
ATAATTTTTAAATTTTTGAAGAATGTAGTAGGTAAGGCTATCATATTTAGGAGTGGAGCCTAAAATTTTGAAAACCCATAAGGGCATCCTCTTATTTATACCAATATACTGAAAACATATAAAGGGTGGTATATTGGTATACTACTTATTTTAAATCATAAAAGGGTACCTAAGTAGTGCATAATAGGTGAAAAATGGTAAGTGGCACTTTGAGAGAGAACCAAAAACATTTATTTTTGGACCAACACCTTAGTGTATCATATGAAACTCCACCAACTCCAAAATTACACACACTTCCCAAAATTTTATGTTAGGATGATATAAGTGTTAAAGTCTAGGAAAGTGTTGGTTGTACACTTCAAAGTGCAAAATCATAGTATATATAAATGACAAGTGTGTGATGGATTTTTTTAATGTTTACATTTTCATGTATGTTGGCATATATTTTTACATCAAAATACTATAAGATGATGAAAATACTCATTCATAATAAAAATGAAAGGTTATTAATGTGAAGTGATAGAGCCTTATTGAAGATATATAAATATTATATAACTATAAAAAAATGAGTTCCAATTTATGAGATACTAATATAGAGATTAATTGATGTCTCCATGGAATGCTTTCTACAATTTTCCATTTGTATTTATTTCCCTATTATGTTTTTCTCTACATACTTAAATATAACAATGTATGATATGGGTTTATAAACTGCATATAAAATTATCCACTAACCATGAATGAAATGAATGAACTAACTTGACATATACTTGTCTATGTCTCTAGATTTTTAAATAAATTCTCACTAAACAATCCTTTTCATGTTATGATGGAAATTTAAAGGATCTTATGCTAACAATATTTTTCCTCCATTCTTCATTTTATATTTTATCCTTTCACATTTCTCTTGATGGAGAAGATTCCTAGGTTAAATATTTAGAAAATATAAGGAGGTAGTAGCCTAAGGATATGGATATTTACATATAATATAATCAAATCTCCAATAGTCCTCCATATTCATTTGATAGGTTGAGGAATTTCATTTTTTTTTTTCAATTTTATTATAATAATTTTTTTTATTTAATTTGTTTTAGTGAATTAGAGGTTTTTCTATAAAGTGGCTTATTTCTCTCTTGTTATCATCACATGTCCACAACCTCTTAATTTATTTAAATTATTTTGCATCCATAACTTATTTATATAATAATAAATTCTATATTTATTATGTGGAATAAATTCCCTTGATTTTTCTTATTTTCCTCTTCTACCAATAAGTGTTTATAATAAACAGTCGTAATTGATTTTTTCTGTTGAATATATTTTAATGTACAATAATGCATGATAATTTACACTTTCCTAAACTAAATTTAAATTTACAAATTATCTTGGTGTTCCCCTCATTTTTACATTCATATAATCCATTTTATATTTTACATCATAAATTTGTAATTGAAAAATGTAAAACAAAAATGTTTGACCAATTTTACTCTTATCTCCTTATTCTTTATTCAAAAAAGGGAAATAAGTTAACTGAGTTGAATAATTTCAGTTCTTCATTTCTAGTATGCATCTATAGATTGAAAAATAGAAAATAAAAAGTATATAATTTTATTCACTATCATCCTTTCATACACCTAAGATAAGAAAACATAAATTAAAGAAAGAACTAATATATATTTATTCTTATTTTTCATCATAGATTTTGAAATCATATAATTATAATGAGAATTTTATCCTACATTTTCACTACCATATAGTTAATTTTCCTTGCATTAAAAAATTTTAAATTATAAAAAATAAATCAAATTTTAAATTATAAAATTCATTTATATTCTCCTTTACATGCATCATTAATTTCAATACATATAAAATGAGAATCTAATATATTAAATTCTAATTAGTTGTTAGTTGGTGTTTGGAATCTATTGAGACCAACACCCCTATCTTTTCTTAAAGGAGGACCGCTGTATTTGTTTCCAAAAATTCTATATTCTAGACTGAATATGAAGAGTTATCTTATCTTGGATTTTTAAAGGCAAATCAATTCCGAAAGAAGAACATGTGCTTTGATATATTTGATCATGTTTACATTTCGTGGTTCAAAATTGATAATAATTATCTTCAAGGTGATTAGTTGTAGGTTCCATGGAATAATTTGGGTTTCTAAGGAACAAACCCTAAAAGGGTTAAAATTTAAACATTTGCAGGAAAATACTAGCGAGAAATTTTATTTCCTTTTGGATTAAATAATCATAAGTCTAACTTTATATTAAGCTTCAAATATATTTTTTTAAGACATGACCAAATATTAATATAAAACCTTAGACTAAACTTAAAACACGATCGGGTATTAATTTAAAAATTAAATGCCCTTTTGTAGATATAATGGTGATCATTTACTTAAAGGTTTCAATCCAATGGTGTGAATTAAATACGACACCCAAAAGGAAGTTAAAAGTTATTAACCACTTAGGATTTGATCGAAAAATGATCATTTGCTTGGATATTTTCAATTCAATGGTGTGAATTAACCTGGAAGCCTCAAGATTTCCTAAAGGTTTTTACACATGGCACTCATTCATTAGACATAAATATTTTATCATTTTATTTTTGACAAATTCACTCCTATCATTTGACATCTATGAGTACATATTTGATGGGATTAAACCCATCACATTTAACTTAGTAAATCCCTAAATCTTTGATATCTTTGAAAATATTTTACACATGGCACTCATTCATTAGACATAAATATTTTATCATCTTAAATTTGATAGGTTCACTCCTATCAATTGAGGTCTATGAAGACATATTTTATGGTACCAAACCCCTCAAATTTAAATTATACAATCCCTAAATCTTTGAGATCTCTCAGTGGTTTTATACGTGGCATTCAATTATTAGATGAATAAATTTCATTATTTTAAATTTGATAGGTTCACTCCCATTATTTGACATCTACGAGGACATATTTTATGGGATCAAACCTATGAAATTTAAATTGAAATAGAAAGATTTTATTGTCTTAAATTTGATATGCTTACCCCCATCATTTGACATCTACGAGGATGTATTTGATGGGACCAAACCCATCAAATTTAACTTTGATAAATTCTTTTTACCTAATCAAAGGGGGAATTTATAAATCCTTTTAATAAATTCTTAATTTTTTTATGAAGGAAAGATTGAGATAGAAAAATCTTAGCCTCAGTCATTTTTATTGATTAAAAGGGAAAACATCTTTTAGGATCCAATGGTGATCACTTGCTCACTATATTTGATCCAATTGTGCACATCTCCCAAAGGATCTAATGGTGATCACTTGCTCACTAGATTTGATCCAATGGTGTGAAAAATTAAAGACTTTTTAAATTTCTTAAAATCTTGACACATGGCATAATCAATAAGCTCAAAGATCAAGAACCAATGAAATACAAGGACCTAGATTTGAATTTTCAAAACAAAATAAAAGGGACTTTTGAAAACCAATAATCACTCTTCAAATGGCATTTATGAAAAATTAGCATCAAAGGCATGGACCCCTACCACATAAGCTCCACATAAGTATGGAGGAAGATCCAAATGAAAGATATCTCATGATTGAAAACACAAGAGATATGATAAGTAAGGTTACATCATATAGAAGGCAAGTATGAGATCAAATTTAGATATTTTGGTCATTAAAGCAAAAAACCCTAAACCCTCCATAAAGAAGGATAGAGTTAGTTCAAATTGATTATGTGACACTCGAGATAATTGTGAATTGAATTCAGAGCAAGTGCCTTAGTAATAACCTTGATATATTTGAAATTATAATACAGTGTTATCAATGGTAGTGGGCAAGCAACAAATGAAGATTGAAGTAGAGCTTTATCTAAATTTAGATGGTGAAGGAAGAGTCTTTAGAGACAGAGTTAGATTTAATAGCATTGAATGTACATGGAATCAGGAATTGGTTCAAATTATTCTTCTTTGTCAAAGAGTTGCAACCAATTTCCTAAGAAGAAAAGAGGAATGCTTTAATGTAGCAAAGATACAAGGATTTAGTATCAATTCAAATGGAAAGCCTTCATCATACAAGTACTACACCATAGCTAATGTATTACATCAACCTTCTTATTCCTATTTTTATTGACTATAAAGTAGATGGAGAATATATTATTCATGAAGGAAATGTCAATAAAGTTTCATGTATAGATCCCATGGCCTTTGAGACTTATTATAATCTCCCTTTACCTCATGTTGATCTTCCATCTTTGAGAGAATGGATAAATTCTCAAAAACTAGATTCAGCTCTTTCACCTTGTTTAATCCAAGGTTCCCATGTTTTTAGGACCCCTAATGGTGAGATTCCTATTACCCAATTTAGATAGGGTGTTAGGGTGGATATGACCTCATTGAATAGAGAATTTAGTGCCTCTTTTATAACTTATGTGACTAAGGTATGGGTGTCTTATGTCCATTACATGTTGGAGCATAACCTAACCCCTCCCATTGGAGACGTAATAAGTTTCTTTTTGGCCAAACAATTTATAGCTTTCAAGAGAAAGACCTCCAAACATTTCTTTATGATGTCTTACCTCTTAGATTCACTCCTAGCCTCTATTAATTTCCCTGGCATCTGAAATTGGTCCCCTAATGGTAAGACTACCATTTCACATCATTAATCCAAACTACATATTTTTAAATATAAGAATCATATGCAAGTTAATATGTGATGGTCTCTTCCCAATCATTTTTCAGACAATCACTAGTATTATTATGCCTAGACTTCATACTTTAATCAAAAAACAAGTGGAGACCATGGGGGATGTGTGGTTATATCTAGATTACACTATAATAATGATAGAAAGAATCATGGTCCAACCATACAAACTACCCATATATGTTCTTAGTAACCTTGTAGAGCAAGAAATTGCTTATTAAATCATCTAAGGCATAGATTAGAACTACAAGAAGAATAAAAAGGCTCAAGTTCATCCCTTCATATTGGACATTGGTATAATGGTAATCAAGTATTAGAAACATCTAAATATCTTATTAGTACATAAGAACTCTTTTGATTTCTAATTATATGATCTTAAGATGTGGGACCCCAATAATAGAGTGGCTAACCATATTCAGGATAGGAAGGTCTCAAAGACTGAGTACAAGCATCAACCAAGTGTGGGAGATGGTATTTACACAAAGGCAAAGAAATTCAAATAAGTATTATCTAGGGTTAAAAACTACAACATAACTTTAGAATTTAGGCTAGTCAGGGATAATAAGCCTTCAAGATAAATATGGTAGTTACATCCTTTATAGTATCACTTGTTGTTAGGACCATTTGGGACTACACATCAAGAACCACCTATTGAGGGATAATCTTCTAAGCCTCAATAGGAAAAACTGATAAAGTCATCTCAGATTGAGAAACTTAAGGATGAAAAAGGAAAAGGTAAAGCTATAAGTGAAGATTCCAAGATTGAGCAAAGTCCTATTGAAATCC
This sequence comes from Torreya grandis, assembly GCA_037957365.1. Classification (NCBI taxonomy): domain Eukaryota; kingdom Viridiplantae; phylum Streptophyta; class Pinopsida; order Cupressales; family Taxaceae; genus Torreya; species Torreya grandis. The sequence continues at coordinate 562,992 of JARHVA010005990.1, forward strand.
TCCAAATTTAGGCATCCCCACTAAGGCCTTCTTCTCCAATAGAAGTTATTAGCATAATTACTTTAGAAATAAAATAAATATTAGAGAGTGCCCTTCTTAACATCATAGACACTTGTGGTTTGGATAAGGAAGAAGACCCATCTGAGGAAGTAAGAAAGGAATTAGTTTCATTGGGCAATGGAAAGAGATAGACAAAATTAGCCTTAGTTCCTCTGGCTCCAAGAAAGAGGCCTAGGTTAAATTTCACTCACCCTACTAGTGAAATAAACCTCTTCAGTGATGAGAATCCTATTTATGGACCAACCATGCTTGATTGGTTTGTTTATGGGTAGCTGCAAAAAATCCCATCTCTTTCTCCTTCATTGGCTCTGACTCAAGTGGATATAGGTGTTCAGGATAATGTCAAACCATGAATTTAAGATATGTTGAACAAACAAGTAGAGAGAAGCATCTAGATTATTCACAATAAGGAAAGCCAATGGGTTGGTACCCTAGGAGCCTTTGGGAGTTCAAATGTAGAGATTTATGAATAACCATAGGTGAAAGAGTTTAATCCTCAAGTGAATTTAATCTAGAGACATCAACTCTTGAAATAGTAGTGACCAAGAAAATTATTGTTGGTACTGAGGAGTTCACCTTTCAGAAGGTGGATCGATTTACAAGCTTAACTCCTATTCCAAGGTAAGTAGTAGGGGAGAATCCTATTTTTTTAAGCATGTAGCTAGTATGGTACTAGCCCAATCAATAATGGCCTTGGATATAGTTCAATGATAAAAATAGAAGATTATCAGCTTGGAAATAGAAAAGAAATATTTGGAAGCTCAAGTCTTCTTGACAATTATTGAAAATATATTTCAAATACTAAATAAACCCTTGATGGATACATTCAAGAATTTTAAAAGCATCAAGTCTAAATTGAATGATTTGGACCATCAAGTTGAGATGGCACAAGCCTTAATAACCTAGTGGCAGAACTCTCAAGCTTAGATAGAGGAGATCATCAAGGTGCATAAGATAAAGTAGGCTTTAAACTTCAAGATTATCAAACTCAAACATTTGGACATCCTCATGGTATTTTTGGTAGATAAACAAATAGATTTCATCACATAGAATAGTGATGTTAAGGACTTCACCAAGAGAGACATAGACTTGGTAAACTATATTGAGAAACTTCTAGGTAACGTATTAAATAACCCTTCTCAAACCACTACTTTAGGCCTGATTGATGATGAATAATTCAAGTAGAGGGTTGATGCCCACATATAAGGCATAAAATATAGCCAAGGTCATTTACCTAAGGTAAAACATAAGACCGTTGATATCATTAATTTTATAGGGAAGCAAATTTTAGAAGCATAATGTGTTTGGGAACTTGTATCTTAGGTAGATAGTTGATGCAGAGACCTCACTTGTTCTCTACTTACCAAGATCTTTTATAAGCTTTTTCCAATGTTCTATGTCCAATCACAGTTCATGAGGGGTTAATCAACTATCTATTTGCCTATCAAGACTGATTAAAATTCATTCAAATCAAGAAAAACATCAACACCTTATTTATTTCTTACCATCTCTTGAAGCATGCACTAATCAACACAAGGTAACTTGTCTTCTCAAGCCATATGAGGCATCAAACACTAATACCTATTCTCCATGATTCTATAACTCTAAAACAACCTTAAAAATACCAAACAATACAATTGAGCAAGTTATCACACCCTAAAATCTGACTTCTCTATCAAAATGGATCAAATGGCTTCTAGGCCTTGTAGCCCTCGAAATAGGGAAATCTTCAAATCTGAAAACATACACTAAGTATTAAAGAAAAAAAATCATATTTTTAGACACCCTTTATCATTATTCAACTCTTAACCAAGTTTCAAGACCTAACTCAACCTATAGATGCACTTTCTCTTTGTGTCTCTTTCCAATTAGGCCTTCGTTAGCCCTATGCAAATCAAGGCCTAATGGTTTGACCAATCTGTAATAGATCTTGACCAGTTAATAATTGTTTTAGTTACATTTTATCTTGATTATTCTTATCCCAAAGTTTAAAGTCTTCACAATCACTGGAAATATCATTTCCTTCAACCCACTTGATCTCTTCTTGTTTGCCCTTAAGCTCAACTTCTTGGTTTATGAGACAAATCCTTATTATACAGATGGTACCACTTCCAAAACACCTGAATCATCTGTGGTTTCAAAAAAAAAGCATGTTCACCAAGTTTTAGCTTCTTGCAAGGGTTAGAACTCCATTTTTAGCATTTTCTCCAAAATGAACTAACTTTTGCACAGTCCTAGACAGACCTGGAAAGGATAAATTAAATATCTTGAGCATAACATGCTTTAAAAACATCATTCAAACTTCAAAAGTTCTTTTTTTTTATTCTCAAACTTTTATCTTTAGACACCTAAGGTTAATCATGTATGGATTTTCTCATATTACAAAATTTTCTCAAAACTAAATTCTTAGGACAGCAAGCAGGCTGTTTGCAAATAATTTTATAACTTGAACACATTTTCCCTTCAAGCCTAAAATTTACATTTACAGATCTATAGTAAAATCCCTCAAATTTTCTCTTTTGAAAATAATTCTTGATAATTTGTGGTTTGTTCCCGGCTATAACCTTTGCACAATCTCTAGTGCATAGAACCTTGTTTTAGCAAGCTTCAACCAAAGAAAACATTATCAAATATGAGTCTTAAGTATCACAAGGACTATAACAGTTCAAAAATAACCTTTTAATTATGTCTATGAACCTTATCAATATGCACAAATAAATCAAACACCCATTAGCATCATCCAATGAGGTTATTCTCGCTCAAACACTTAAATTTGCACCAAGAACATGGATTAAAAGATCAATACATACCATTCACACTCAGGCACTCCAAATGGGCAATTCAGTGGCTCTGTCCTTTATTTTATTGCTTTCAAACATCTACTACAAACCCATATACATTCCAATTCACACCTCTATGTGCAAGGACCTAAAAAGGTCTATAATACACTCGAACTTCAAACAATGAACTTGATAGATATTAAATCTCACTTGAATCCCTTTTAAATGACTCCTAAAGCTTATATCATATATATTTTGGCCTCCTAGACCTAATTATTCTAAATCCTCATCAATATAAACAAACTCTCTTTGTTTAGAATGGTCTTAAAACTGCCCATGATCTTCTCCTTTGACTTCTCAATTTTTAACAACTTGCCAACTTGCTTCTTTATCTTGACAAATTAGACTTTTCTCCCCCTTCAAACGTGGCGATTAGGTAATGAGATGTTTTTACTAAGGTAGAAACACATTTACAAGTTGTTTTCACTTTCATGAACCCCTTATGTGAGGTTTAGCACTTACTTGCCTCTTTTTAGAATTTGATTTTTTTTCAAATCAATGGTTTTGGAGGGAAATTCTATGATTTGAATTCTCTTGCCCCTAGGGACCTTTTGACACCTAGAACACTTTCAAAACACCTAATAGAGACTATTCAAACTATCGAAGACCTCATAAGGTCTTTACAATGCATTACATGCTTCTTAAGGCCTCTAGGCCTTTACAAACAACTTGTTGTTTCCCTAAGCCTATTTACATGTTTAAGTGATGCCCCTGCATCAATAGTGAATTTGACAAGTTAGAAGATAAATAAGAGGATTGCCTAATGAATACTATAGTGTATTTTGAGCTGATCAAGGAGAAATACACCAAGGTGAAAGACTTCCTTAGATAGGGATAATTGTAAGGACTAACCTCCTAAAAGAATATTCTTTTTGTAAAGTATATGTTAGTCTATTAGCATATACTCTTTCTTGTCAAGTTGGGATGATTTTTTTTTTGTTATAGATTTGTATCAAAGATAGCTATCCTTATCCACATCTGGATATTTTTGAAAGTTAATCAGTTAACCACCTATGTTTCCTATAAATAGGAATATGGTTACCATTTGTAAAGAAAGAGTTTTTTGAGAAATTGATACCAGGAGCATTTAATACAACTAAGGAATTCTAAAAATATTGTCTACATAGTTTTCATTAAATGTCTACGCTATCTCTCAATTACAAGAAGTTATCTTGAATTTGAATGATTCTTAATATTTTAGTTACATTCTTTGTCATAGGGTTGTTAATTTGTGCCAAATGTTTTAGATTAAGGTAAAAACAGGTTTTGAAGGGGCCCCAAAACCCTGAAACAAAGGAAGAAGAATATAACTATAACATCCACAGGTGAAACAAACCTAACACCTACTACTGAGCAGTATCAAAAATAGGTTTTACAGGGACCTGAAACCACAAATCAAGATCATCAAAAGACAGACCCCAAGTTTTACAGAGACCTAGAAACTCAAGTATGAAAAGAAAACAAAGAACCAGAAAATGGAACCAGTTATAACATCCAACTAAAAGGACCAGGACTATAAGAGCAAAAATATCCTATTCTTCTAATTCTAGGATCAACTTCACCACTTCCTTTCCAATCACAACAGTGTCCTGTATAGATATTGCCGCTGATGTAGCAACCTCTTGCATTGCTTTCTTCCTTGAGCTCTGTCTGGTCTTCTTACTAGGCCCCTCCAAAGATTTTATATCCTCATTTGCTCATTTTCCAATGTTTGTAGCAGCTGGACATAAACTATAAGTAACCTCCTCCATCTTCATTCTGCATTCCTTAATGAGAATTCTTAGATTGTTCTCATAGTCTTTTAGTTTGATTGGAATATCCCTCATCTACATTTCCAGATTTTTTATTTTGTTCCGATAAGCTTCTTGATTATATTCCATTATTTCCATTTTCTTCTTGAAGCCCGTTATTTCCTTATACATCCACGAGTCAACTTGAAGGATAGCATCTGCTTTGCATTTGGCCAAATTCATAAAAGGATGCCTCCTGTCTTTGTGCCAAATGTTAATTAACTATAAATATCTCAAATATACTTATTTTATTTGCTCTGTATTTGGATGTACTTAGGTTATTCATATGATAATAGTAAACCTTTAAAGTAAATTTGGTTCTTACTTATGATTCATATTTTTCCTTTGAATTTTTCCTAGTTTGTGATATAATTTGAGCTTATGTTATTTTATAACATAAATTGGTTAAAATGTGCTCAAAGTAATTGGAATTTTGTCATAATATTTGAGATGAAAACCTGCAATCATGTTTATTTCTTCCTTACCCTTCCTTTTTCTTATATTTATCAAGATTCACTCTAGCTTACATGCCATAGTTAGTAATCATTTATGTTAATTACCGAATCCTTAGAATTATTAAGTATTCAAATAGTATTGACCCTGGTGTCTCCCAACCACTAAATCAAATAAATATTGTGGACAGTTTTCATACTTTGCTTCTATTCCACCATAGACAATCATTTAATAGTCACAAACTATAACTCATGCCATGGAATCTCAAAATACTAAAATGATAAGTTCTATTCAACACTAAGATCACCTGTGGTACAATTAGAATCATCAACACATTCATTAAAACATTAAAAATAAAATTAAAAATGTCATCTTATCCATTTCATCACTATATCTTTTTATGTTTATGAGTAGAGGTTAGTTTATGTTTTGTTCTTAAAATTTTAAAACCATTTATCCATTTTCATTATAAAAAATAATCAATAATCCATTTCTTAAACATTATCTCATGAAACTTCTAGTCAAAAAAATCATTCATGTAAACATTCATAAAACTAAATTCATCAAGTAGAAAAAAACATCAAATGTAACAGATCATTATGACACCCTTGGATGATGCTCTTAAAAAAAGTGTGTCCACATGGGTTAAGAAATTCCCCATGCATTTTTTCTCATTCTAAAAAATATTATAAAAATTAACATAGAGTTAGAGATATAGTTAGAATTCTTTAAAGAAATGCCACTCTAACACCTTCTAATTCATCATTTAGGGGCTTTAAATAAACAAACAAGATTATACAAATCCCAACTAGCTAGGAAAATTAACTTAATAGGTTTTTATTAACAGTAAAAGTGATTTTTTTGGAAATAGGGACTCTACCTTTGACAATATAAACAACAAACATGGACCTCAAAACTAGATATAATAAAAAGTTTATAGAGAAGCAACCAATAAAAACCAGCACTAAAAGAACAATAGATAAGCATCAAATTTCACATCAGCTGCACAAAACAAAGATTTATCAAGACCCTTAAAAATAAATTTCCTTTATGATCTAAGAGTGATATTAAAAGAATTTAAATCCTTATTTTGTCTATCATTCTTTTTGTTACCCACCATAATCCACTTCCCCCCATCATCAAAAAGAATAGGAATGGGAATTCCTAAAGAAGGTTTTGATTGATCCAATGAATTACTACGTAGATCCTCAAATATATTTGTCTAAAATTTATTTTCCTTCTATAAGGATGAAGGAATTTATGTCACTTTTACTACTTTTTGAGAAAAAACCATTTCTTCTTCTAATTTTTCTGAACCACTCTCTCAATCTTCGTTATTTCTTTCTTGTTCCACTATTTGATGTTCAGGGAGAGCTTTCTTCCACCATGAGATTTTTGTTGTCCTCTTAGAAATATTTAAATCAAAGGAAAGATGGCCTATTTAAAAATTATTTCAACATCAAAAGTAGAAGGTCTCAAAGTCGAGATATTTCTTCCAAGATCTATCTTGTACTTGTAAATCAATGAACTCAAGAAGCTCTTTAGACACATCTAGATTCACTAATATTCAAGCTATTGTAGTATGGTGAATGGACTTGGAATCCATGAATAAAAATTTACCCAATGAATCTCCTATTTATTTAAAAATAAAGGAGTCAAAATTGTAAGGATAATATTGCCATCCTTATCCAAATTCACTTATTAGGTTGCCAAATAATAAACCTATGAATCTAATTTTATTTTTCATATTGAAGTCTAGCCTCATCATGTTTTATTCACTTTTAGGATGACATTATCTAGATAATACCAACATGAATGAACTGATTTAATCCTACAAGTTATGTAACTAGATTTATACCCCTTTAATTAAATTAATAATTATCAAGAGTTCAAATATATTTTTCTCTTAAAATTAGACTATTATAGGGATGTTATCTTTAGAAATATTTTTCCCACAAAAAACACATTCAAGAATCAAAAAAATATTGGCACAAACATAGTAAGAAAATAGCCATCTAATATTGTTTAATGAGATAAAAAATAAACCAAATTACCAAGCTTATCTTGTTCAACAAGCTCAACCTCATTAAAATATCTAGCCAGATCAATAGTTTTCATGGACCCATCATTCCATTAGTTGTCCCACCTAAACCTTTGGACTTTGAGTATGCATAATTTAAGTATTAATTTCTATATGTATACATATGGTGAACCCAATGTGAAAGTCTTATCCTTTTTCATTTTCCATTTTATTTTCTTTTATTTCATCCATCTTATTTTCCTCTTCTAATTATTTTATTATTTTTCATAAATCCCCCAAATATGTTTGGAGAGGGTTTCTACATGCCTTTAGGTTTGTATGCCTTTTGAAGTAAAATTTGATCCTAGGAGGAGCCTTCGTTATCCAATTACTATAACTTTGACAATAAACATAGTAATACCACTGATAATTTGTATTCATCCTTCATCTCTTACTCTATCATCCCACACACCAAGTCTTATGTGGTGATATAAGATTTATGAGACTGTTTTCAAATAATCAACAACTATAACAATTAAAATTAGGAGACCTTGACTATTGGAGGTACACTGTATACATTATTTTTAACTAGATCATTTATTGTCATAAACAACCATGGCATTAAGAAAATTTTTAGACTTAATCTAGACAACGAAAATATTTTCGATATAGTGGAGGGGTTGGATAGGATACCATTACTTCATATACATCCTAGTCCACAAAATTCAAATATGATATACTCTAAACAACTTGGGGTAATTGTCCCTAATAAAAAAAAGTAAAATAAATCCATCATAGGATACCAACATCTTCCTTAGGAACCTCTTACAATGGATAAATATAAACCAAAAACTACCCCCAATAAAAATGATCTCATGTCCTCCTTGTTGGGATGATTTGAATACCTCAAGAACAATCAAACCTTATCTCAAACAAGTCATTTATATCAATGAATGGATAAAATATTAAATAATTACATCCATGACTTTTCTACTCTAAATCCATCTAATCCTTAACAAGTACTTCAAAATCATATAAATCCCTTGGAAACCACCCCCATCTTATCAGAATATGGGGTATTTAGTTTCCTAAAAATCTCTTGCTAATGTCCCTTCACCATATCCTCCTCTTTTTTATGCCCATTTTGGCATCCCTCCTTCATATAATTATCAAAATAACATGGTTTATAGCACATTACCTCCCTTTTCACCTTCTAGGTATATGTTGGTTGGTATGACATCCTAATGCACTACACCTAACAACATGTTGGATTGTTCTTATCATCCACACACTTCATATCGATATGTATTAACTACCATACCTTTTTTAAATTATTTTTAGCTATATTATCACATCTTTTTAAAATCCAAATAGTTATATAATTATTTTTTAGTTTATTATCCTCAACTAACTTAGGAAACAACATTTACCAATGGTAAATATGAATCTAGCACCTACCCAATTCTCCATCTTCAAAGCTATTTAGAAATTTAATCAATAAAATTTAGTATAATGGGAGCTTACACTAAATATTTCAATAATCTCCTCAACCACATAATTCAAGGTGTTGTATTATCACACCCATTGACTAACCTCCCCAAGTATAAAGGAGAGGAGACACCATGCCCAATATAACACATATATCATTGCTACCATAGAAAAAATACATTAGAATGTAGAATTCATGAAAAATATCCCTAAAACTCTTGAGCGAATCACTATAGATTATTATTAATATTTTCATAAAGCCTCCATTCCATCATTCAAGTAGCTAATATATAATTTTTTTAAGGATTTTGATATGATAAATAAACTTCACAGAGTAATATACAAATTATTTCACATAAAAAAAGAGCACAATGAGTCTAATTCCAACTTCATCATAAAGTGGATTTTTTTTTGTGAGTGTTCCACACATGGAGAAAAGAGAGTTATGTGATCCTTTCATTAAAGCTATAAACTATGAGAATAGGGAATATGTTCTAAAATGACATTATATGTCATATCAATAGGAATTACAAATATCTATAATAATATATCAAATGTCCATATATAGTGGCCATAAGACATATGGGCCCAATGACAATATTTTCACCCAAACCAAAATAATGGAGGATATAAAAAAAAGAATGAAATAAATCAAGGAAACCAAGCTTATAATGTATAGAATCATAGTTGAAACACAATCATAGATGGTTCTATAGATCAAAACAATAATTAAAATATTGATAATGCCAACCTTTTTTTTTAAAAAATAATACCATTAGTATCAACAATGGGGTGGGGAACCAAATAAATCCAAACATAATACCTAGTGTTGATGCCATGGAATTCAATCATCCACTATCTCTTAAGAGTAATTTCCAAAATAAAAACCAAATTTCTCATACATGGTGTTGTCCCCCAAAAATATCACTCATTTTTGGGACAACATCTAAACTATTTTGGTCCTATAGACCAAAATTGTCTCTTCTCTTTTCAAAATTTGTCTTGGTCATTCAAATTCCTCATTTTTCAAGATTCTCAAAAATCTACAGACTCTACAGACTTAAATATACATACTCTATAGGCTTAAATCTACAGACTCTACAAGCTTGAATCTACAGACTCTGTAGGAAGAGAAAATCTAAGGACTCTGCAGGAAGAGAAAAATTACAGACTTTGTAGACCAAGTTCAATAGGATTTATAGGTTGTTTTTTATAGACTTGATTTCTACAAGCTCTGCAAGTAGATTCATTTTTACAAGTTCAATGGGCTTCATGGCTTCTGCAGGTAGGTTCAATCAAAAGAATCAGTTTCTAACACTTGGTCATTTTTAGGATTGGTTCAATGTCTTGGTTTAAACAAAAATCTCCATTGGCAAGCATCAACAGTAGGTTCAATGCATTTGGTTCAACGGTTGGTTCAACATCAAATGGTTCATTAGTCAGTTCAAGGCCTTGTTTGAACCGTTGAACCAAAACTTGGTTTAATGGTTGGTTCATCATCTTTTAGTTCAACGGTTAGTTCAATCAAATAAACCATCGGCTTGAACTATTGGCTTAAACCGTTTTGGTTCAAAACCTTGGTTTAATGAAGAGGTTCAAAGCCTTAGTTCAATGAAGAGGTTTAAAGCCTTGGTTAAATGAAGAGGTTCAAATCCTTGGTTCAATGAAGAGGTTCAACATCTTGTGGTTCATTGAAGTGGTTCATTGACTTGGTTCATTCAATTAAACCATCAGCTTGAACCATAGGCTTGAACCATTTTGGTTCAATAACTTGGTTCAACGTTTGGTTCAACCAAGTGGTTCAATGCCTTGGTTCAATAGAGTGGTTCAATAGCTTGTTTCAAAGGAGAGATCCAATGTAAAAGTTCAAAGAGCCTCCTAAAGGACAAGTGCCCTTGCGGAGGGCACTTGGTTGACAAAAACACCCTTTAGAAGGGTCATTTTTGAAGGAGGCCACAAAGGTAATTCATTTAGAATTCAAAAAAGACTAAGGTAGATAAAGTCATAAATTCCTTCAAAAATTTTGTTTGAAGAAATTTGGGAAAGCAACTATGGGCAGAAAGCCTGAAGAAATTTACAAAGAAACAAAGGCAAAAGTGATTGAACATTCCATAGACTTTTATCTGCGAGAAATTTCTGTGGACTTTTTGTCTGCAGGAATTTGTCCCCAGACTTTTTGTTCATAGGAATTTGCTTGCAAAGAAAGCTCAAGAAAATATCCATAGGAATTGTCTGCAAGAGAGACATGAAAGGCTGCCAAAGGACCCTGAAGGGCAGGTGGCCTTGCGGGGGACTTCTAGCTGTCAAATAAAAAGGACACTTCCTCAAAGCTGAAGGGTCACCTTCCCTTCAGGAGGATGTAAAACAAGAATCTTGAAGGCCATTCAAAGACCACCCAAAGGGTATATTATTTCTAGGTAAGTGCCAAACAAAAAAGCCAAAGAAGGACCAAGGGGTGACGTGCCCGAATATGTCAAGTTCAACATAATAAACTAGTCATTGATCTTTTGAATCTATAGACCTGAATGCATTCATAGAATTCAAGGCCAAGACTAGCAAAAAATGAGGAAGGAACAAAATAGCAAAATAAATCCAAGACCTGATTTAATTAACCAAAAAAGGAGGAATGATGAAGGTAGGATCAGATCGCCAGGTGGACATTGAAAGTTGCAAACTTCTAATAGCGTGACTTGTTTCTCTGCATTGATAAAAACAAATTGGTAAATGCCCCTAAGTTCCAGTGTGTCTTTTTAATAGATTCTAATGCAACATGATGTGTTACTATTCTTGAGTCCTTGAAGAGGCTATATAAGGGACTCTCTTCTATTGTAAATGGATCTCTTTTTTAACAATCAGAATGAAACTTTGCCTAAATTAAAAGGCACTTCTGAGATTTTGAGTTCAATTTGTTGATCATATTTTGTTATTGGAATAATAAATCAAGTGATTTTTTAGACTTTGTGTTGTGATATCTTTGTTGTTGGGGAAAGTGTTATTATGTCTTTTTCCTTAATATATTTTTTGTTCTTTTAATTCAACAAGCAAAATTAGTGACAATAGTTAAGAAGGTGTCTTGAAGAGTCAAATGTGGAGAGACTTTATGCCCCCATAATTTCCTTTAGTGTGTTTTGTTTTCATTTCTATGTAAAGGACCTTGGGGTGGCTTTGTGCCCTCATTGTCCTTCGTATCTTACTCTTGAGAAATTTAGGCATAGACTTTATGCTGCATTTTGATTTGCTGGTTATTACATATTTTGTTACATTTTGCTATTACTACCTGGAGTATTCTTGTGGCTTGTTAAATAGTACTTTTGAGAGAAGAGGAGTGCTTTCTATCATTTTCCTTGAGTTTTTCTTTTGATCCACACACATCATCTCTAAAAAAAGAGAGATGGATGGTTTGTCCTACCCTTGAGTATTATTTTATATATATATATATATATATATATATATATATATATAGGGAACCTCCCATTGATGAGAGGAGAGATCAATCCCCTTCTGATGTAGTAAACCTACACATTTGGATGACTAATCTTCCTACTTTGGTTGTTCATACCTTTTTTTTTATTAGTACGTTGATTGACAAAATATTCAACCTACAGTTTTTGGTGACTCTGTTATGGATATAAAATCCATTATCCATTTATAATCTATCCATTCACCTCCACACTAACTAGGAAAGAATGCATAGTTTAAATCCTGAAGCTTTAACTGAAGCAAGGTCAATTCTTTTCCATTTTTGTTTCACAATCTCGCAGATTCAAGGTATACACGAAGCCAAAGGGCTAAAGGTATCATTAGCCCTGTATTTGAGTTGGTATAGCAAAGTGATTTTGATCTATTTCCTTCACCATCTCATCTCTAATGAACCAAGAGATTTCCTCCTACTAAAGTCAGATCTCCATTGCTAGATGAAGTATCTACTTCTACTGTTGATAAAGCTTTGCCTATAGTTACCCCTCTTAGATTTGTTATCCCTCTTTTTCATAATCCTACAATGGCAGTCAAGGCCCCTGGGGTAATGCTTTTGGCCCTCTCAATCTTACTCCACCTCTACATGAGCTTCCATGTAGTTCAAGGAAGAACTTCCACAAATTCTATGGTGATGGGAAATTTCACCCTGATGAACACATTTTAGCCTTCAGCATAGCTTATGGAGTAATTGGAGTAGAATTTGAAGATGTAGTACTTAGGATTTTTGTAGAAACATTACAAGGTGCTACTACAAACTAGTTTTATCATTTACAAGCTTGGTCAGTGACTGATTAGAATACTCTCAAAGCTAATTTTGAAGCCAGATTCAAACTTGTAAAAGATGCACATACAGTTTTGGCTTAACTTACATAGATGAAAAAAGATCCTCATGAGCCTATGAGAGACTTCATAGCCAAATTTGACAAACTAAGGAATAGAATCCTTGTAATTGCTCGACCTACAGCTGAGAATCTCAAATGCTTTTTCATTAATTCTTAGCTACTTGAAGTAAGTTTTCTCTTGAGATGTGCTGGTTAAATAGATCTTAATGCAGCTCAACTTTTAGCCACTAAAGTAGAAGATGATCTCATCTTAGAAAGGAAGATAAGAAGAGATCCAAATAGAAATAGAGCTTCCTCATCTTTTGAATATTCATCTACAAGCACCATAGATCCAATGGTGCAGAAATTGGCAAATGAGTTGCTTGTTCTCAAAAAGTAAATGGCTTAAGGAATGTCTTCTGCTCCTTCATATAGAAGGACATTCCTAAATCAGTCATATCAGGGCAATGCTGCCAAGAATTAAGGGTAACAGAATCACCTCCCTCCCCCATAAGGGAAACTTTCCTTGGAAGCTCCTCTAACTAATTTAGCAATGGGATATCTTGAAGCAAAATTAGAGTTATCTTTCTAGCTTGAATTGAATCAAGAAAATGACACTAATTTCCTTGAAGACAATCAAGAAAAATCAACTGGCAACTCCCATATTAGTTTCCTAAACTATCAGGATGAACCCAAAAATAAAGGAGAAACTTTTGATGGATCATATGCAGTGTTTACCAAGTCAAAAAACCAATCAGTCTAGCAGGCTGATAAAGAGAAGATAAAAGAGCAACCGTAGCCAACAGTCACGATTGCTAAGCGTGGAACCATTCTACCTTTTTAGTCAAAGGATCTGGTGATCACCCAAAAGGCAAATACATCAATTGCACCTTCCCCTTCTACTTCAAATTTGAAAACTGGCTCACCTCCCATCTCTCCTAAAACTCAAAAAGTTGAAGTACCTTTCTCTGTACCTAGCTCAATTTAGCCATTTGACATAATTGATCATGTCAAAAAGACAAAAATACAAATGTCTAAATTTGAATATTTGTAGTCCAATCCTAATCAATTGAATAAGTTAGTCCAATATGTCAAGAACCAAACCATCCCTATAGGACAAAAAGTTAAAAAGGTAACTCCTAATTCCTGAAAGAACACACCTATTCCAAATAATCTGGTCATTACTCACCCAACTACTCTTATAAAAATAGAACCTTTCTATGTTTCCCTATTAATTAATGGCCACAAGATGAGTAACTATATTATAGACTCAGGCGCATCTGATAATGTCATGCCTACTAAAGTAGCTGAGTCTTTAGGTCTCACATTGACCAAAACATTTAGGAGATGTTTCTCCATAGAGAATAAGCAAGTACCATTATTGGGGCAAATAAAAGATGCCCAATTTGCATTTATAGCCTTTCCAGACAAGAGAATCAAGATGACTGTCTTGGTGGCTGATGTCCCAGCATCCTATGGCATTTTGCTTGGATGAAATTTTTGTATGGATGTGGGAGGAGAACTAAGCATGGATCTATCTGAGGTAAGGATCCCTGTCGAAGGCGTAATGAAGAGGTTTTCCCCTGAAAGGGAAGCAAAGTATGTGGTCACCCAGACATCAGCCCCTAAAGCTCAAATTCTTTTTGAATCCATAGGTATGGGTAACTATTTTCTATCTAAAAATGAAGTACATGAAACACTTGATATAATTCTTGAAAGTGTCAACTTAGAAAACAGTTCAAAAAGAACAATAAAAAAAATAGTAGGCTACAGTACAGACCAAAAAAGATCCTCCATCTCTGATAAAGGAAAGTCTAAAGAAAATTTAGTATCAGGTGAGATATGGACTTTGGAATTTGATGGTAGTTGTTCCTCTACCAGTTTAGGAGCTGGGATTGTTTTGATATCTCCTCAAGGAGATATGTTCCCTTTATCTTACAAATGATAGTTTAGCAACATTAATAATACAACTGAATATGAATCTCTATTGCTTGGCATGAAGGTTGCTCAAGACAAAGGCATAAAGTTTCTTCATGCCAAAGGGGATGCTAAATTAGTGGTTTGTCAAGTGAGGAACTTATACCAAACCAAGAATAAAAGATTACGCCACTATTGTAACTTGGTTTGGGATCAAATTGAAAGCTTTGATGGTTTCAACATTTTTGCTATACCCAGAGAGTTTAATGATAGAGCTGATACACTTGTTATTTTAAGAACTCTCTTAGTTCCTCATTCACATTTCCAAGAAGATAGGTATACTATTGAGCTAGTCTATAGACCAAGTGTTCCTGATAATACTAATTATTGGCAAGTATTCAATTATGATCATCAAATCATTACTTTCTTAGAACAAAAAGACACTTTTAAATAACTACGTTTTGAACGTAGTGAATCTCAGAAGTATGAATCAGTCTGTGAATCCAATTTAGATATTAATGAAGAATTTTTACAGCTAAAATGAAATAAAATTCCCAAAGGCTTGGTTTCTCTTGAGAAGCTATTGGACATGCATGATAGATTCATCAAACAATAGCAAATAGATTCAAGTTTCTCTCAGGGATTCAAGCAAGTGAATCTGACCACTGAAGAAAATCCCAAGATGGTTACCATTGGTAAGTGTTGCACCCCTGAAGAAAGATTCAAGTTCACCTCTATACTCCATCAATACATGGATGTCTTAGCATATTCTTATAAAGACTTGAAGTCTCTCAGACTAGATGAAATTTGCCATGACATTCCTCTCAAGGCTGACTCAATGCCATACAAGCAAAAATCCAGACAGTATAATCCAAAAATATTAGGTACTATTTTATCTGAGATACATCAAATGTTAAATGCTAGAATCATCTTCCCAATCCATCATTCCACATGGATTGAAGCATAGTGTCTGTAAGAAAGAAGAATGGCAAAATTCACATTTGTGTAGATTTTAGGAATCTGAATCAAGCATCTTTGAAGGATAATTATCCTTTGCCAATTATGGATCAAGTGCTTCAAATAGTGATAGGTTCAGAGATGTTATCAATGCTAGATGGCTTCTTAAGATATAATCAAGTTGAAGTTGGTAAAGCAGACCAACACAAGAATACATTCACTACACCTTGGGTTATATTTAAATATAGAAAAATGCCTTTTGGTTTAATAAATGCTGGTGCTACCTTTCAGAGAGCTATGGATCTAGCTTTCAAAGATAATATTGGTAAATTCATAGTGGTATACCTTGATGACTTGACTATCTTTTCAAAATTTTGATGTGATCATGTACGCCACTTACAACAAGTGTTGGAGCACTACCGCCAGAATGGTATTTCTTTAAATCTTAAAAAGTCTATTTTTGGAGTAACAAAGGGGAAACTCCTTAGACACATTGTGTCCAAAGAAGGCATAAAGATTGACTCAGACAGATTCAAGTCTATTCAAGAACTTAATTTACCTACAAGTAATAATGTTATTCATTCTTTCTTTTGAAACGTGAATTTCTTACAGAGGTTCATCCCCAAATTTGCTAAGAAGACTAGACACATTGTGAACATGATGAAAGGGAAAACAATCTTCAGCTAGACTGCCATTGCTCACGCCCCGACCTTGGTTTGTCCAAACTACAACACAAATTTCATCATATACAGCTATGCATCTGAACACACTCTTTCAACAATTCTTGTTTAACAGGATAAGGAAGGTATGGAATCTCCTATCTCTTTCATGAGTTGCCCTCTCAAAAACCATGAGATGAAGTATTCAAATATAGAGAAGCATGCTTATGCTTTGGTAAAAGTAGTCAAACATTTTCGTTTCTATATTCTGAGTTCACATACTACTGCCCTAGTGCTTGACACTACAGTCAAGTCTATATTAACTCAATAGGAGTTTGGCATGAAAAGAGGTAATTGGATTGAAAAGATCCAAGATTTTGATCTAGACATCAAGCCACCAAAGCTGGTCAGGATTAAAGGCTTGTGCCAATTAATTGTTGATAATAAGACAAAAGACACACATCGTGAAGAAGCTAAAGTGGAAGATACTCCAAAAGTCCTTTTTGTTTCCACTACCAATGAGTGGTATTCAGGTATCACTCATTTCCTTATGGTGAATGTCCTGCTCATTTTTCTTACAAAGAAAGGAGGACTATCAAGTTGAAATCTGCCAATTTTGTCCTTTGGGACAATGTCTTGTACAAGAGAAGCATAGATGGAGTATTCCTTCACTATGTAGACAAAGAGAAACAAAGCCAGATTTTGAAATATTTTCACAATCTAGCCTATGGAGGACATTTTTCTACTCCTATGACTACTCACAAGATTCTGTGAGCCAAGTATTACTAGCCAACTCTTTTCTAAGATGTACATAAGTGGGTGAGAAAATGTGAACTCTATCAGCAATTTATTGGAAGATCCAAGTTAGCCGCTATGCCTCTCAAGCTAGTGATCATAGAAGAACCTTTTCAACAATGGGGGATTTATTTTATTAGGACAATAAATCCATCTTCAAGTGTTGGACATGATTATGTCCTTATAGAAACTGACTATTTCACCAAGCGGGTAGAAGCAATCCCAACTAAGCATGCTACTTCAGAAGTTGTATGCAACTTCCTCAAAGAGAATATCATTTCCAGGTTTGGAGTTCAAATCAAAATTATTACTGATAATGTAGCTTGTTTCACCTCTCAAGATATTACACAATTCTATTTCCATTATGGAATTATACTCTCTCACTATTCTAATTATTTTCCATAATGGAATGGACAAGCTGAATCCAATAATAAGAACCTGGTAACTATTATCAAGAAGCTAGCAGATGACAATCAAAGAACATGGCATAAACCATTAGTTGATGATTTGTGGGTAGATAGAATCACAACAAAGAGGTAAATTGGTATGTCTCCTTTTCAACTTCTTTATGGTATCAATGCTGAGATACCAATCACCTTAGAATTGCCAGCCTTGAAATTGACAAAGGCAATTAAAGATCAGACATATAAAAGCTCTCTTGATAAAAGAATCATGTGCCTAACTGAGCTAGAGGAATAGAGAACCATGGTGGTGGAAAAAATTGTCGCTCATCAAATTTTGGTAAAGAAACTCTTTGAGTAGAAGGCCAAAAATTGTGATTTCTAGATTGGGGATCAAGTCCAGCTATGGGACAAAAGGAGAGAACCAAAGGGGATGCATGGAAACTTTGACTCCCTTTGGAGAGGCCCATTTATAATTCATCATAACATTGGTGAAAATGGCTTTCTACTAAAATATCAATATGTCACACGCTTTTCTCTGCCTCACAATGGGTAGCATCTGAAACATTTCAACTGTTGAAGTGTTAGATCATTACATCTGTATATATGTATATTTTTATAGTTTTTAATTCTATTTTATTTTGTTTGTTTTCTTTTTGATGCCTTTAATTTATGGGTATCATGACTTCATAACCCAATGGTACACTTGAAGACACTGGAGATTTTGAATTCTACTCCCTTCAATTCTTTTTGTAATTGATAGAAGTTCCTCAACTGGAGCCAGCTATTGTCCCCTAAAAATATCACTAATTTTTGGGACAACATTTGAACTATTTTGGTCCTACAGACCAAAATTGTCTCTTCCCTTTTCAAAATTTATCTTGGGCATTCAAATTCCTCATTTTTCAATCTTCTTAGAAATCTACAGACTCGGTAGGCTTAAATCTATGGACTCTATAGGCTTAATTCTACAGACTCTGTAGGCTTAAATCTATAGACTCTATAAGAAGAGAAAATCTATGGACTCTATAGGAAGAGAAAATCTATGGACTTTGTAGACCAAGTTTAATGGGCTTTACAAGTTTTTTCTATAGATTTGATTTCTACAGACTCTACAAGTGGGTTCATTTCTGCAAGTTCAACAGGCTTCATAGCTTCTACAGGCGGGTTCAATCAAAAGAATCAGTTTCTAACACTTGGTCATTTTTTGGATTGGTTCAGTGCCTTGGTTCAAACAAAAATCTCCATCAGCAAGCATTAGTAGCAGGTTCAATGCATTTGGTCCATGGTTGGTTCAACATCAAATGGTTCGTCAGTCGGCTCAAGGCTTTGTTTGAATCGTTGAACCAAAACTTGGTTCAACGGTTGGTTTATCATCTTTTGGTTCAATGGTTATTTCATCACTTTAGTTTAATCAAATGAACTATTGGCTTGAACAATTAGCTTGAACCATTTTGGTTCAATGCCTTGGTTCAATGAAGAGGTTCAAATCCTTGGTTCAATGAAGAGGTTCAAAGCCTTGGTTCAACGAAGAGGTTCAAAGCCTTGGTTCAACGAAGAGGTTCAACATCTTGTGGTTCAATAGAGCGGTTCATCGACTTGGTTCATTTAATTGAATCATCATCTTGAACCATCAACTTGAACCATTTTGGTTCAAAGCCTTGGTTCAACGTTTGGTTCAACCAAGTGGGTCAATGCCTTGGTTCAACAGAGTGGTTCAACAACGTATTTCAAAGGAGTGATTCAATGTAAAAGTTTAAAGAGCCTCCCAAAGGACAAATGCCCTTGTGGAGGGCACTTGGTTGACAAAAACACCCTTTGAAAGGGTCATTTTTTAAGGAGGTTACAAAGGTAATTCTTTCAAAATTCAAAAAAGACTAAGGCAGATAAAGGCATAAATTCCTTCAGACTTTTTATCTGAAGGAATTTGGGAAAGCAGCTATGGGCAGAAAGCCTGAAGAAATTTACAAAGAAATAAAGGCAAAAGTGATTGAAAATTCTATGGACTTTTGTTCGTGAGAAATTTTTAAAAACTTTTTGTCCATGGGAATTTGTCCCTAGACTTTTTGTCTGTAGGAATTTTTTGCGAAGAAATCCTAGGAAAATACCTATGGGAATTGTCCACAAGAGAGCCATGAAAGGCTGCTGAAGGACCTCAAAGGGCAAGTGCCCTTGCAGGGGACTTCCAACTGTCAAATAAAAAGGGCACTTCCCTGAAGTTGAAGGGTTACCTTCCCTTCAAGAAGATGTAAAACAAGAAGCCTGAAGGCCATTCAAAGATTGCCCAAAGGGTAGATTCTTTCCAGGTAAGTGCCAAACAAAAAAGCTGAAGAAGGACCAAGGGGTGATGCGCCTGAAGACATCAAATTCAACACAATGAACTAGCCATTTATCCTTTGAATCTACAAACCTAAATGTAGTCACAGACTTCAAGGCTAAGACTAACAAAAAATGAGGATAGAATAGAATAGCAAATTAAGTCCAAGACCTGATTTAATTAACCAGAAAAGGAGCAATGATGAAGGTAGGATCAGATCACCAGGTGGACATTGAAAGTTGCAAACTTCCAATAGCATGACTTATTTATATGCATTAATAAAATCAAATGGGTAAATGCCCCTAAGTTCCAGCCTATCTTCATAATAGATTCCAATGCAACATGATGTGTTACTATTCTGGAGTACTTCTTGAAGAGGCTATATAAGGGACTCTCTTCTATTGTAAATGGATCTCTTTTTTGACAATCAGAATGAAACTCTACCCAAATTAAAAGGCACTTTTGAGACTTTGAGCTTAGTTTTTTAATCATATTTTGTTATCGAAATAAGAAAGCAAGTGACTTTTTAGACTTTGTGCTGCGATATCTTTGTTGTCGAGGAAACTGTTCATATGTCTTTTTCCTTAATATATCTTCTATTCCTTTAAATCAATAAGTAGAATTAGTGACAACAGTCAAGAAGGTGTCCTGAAGAGTCAAATGTGGAGAGACTTTGTGCCCCGATAATTGCCTTTAGTGTGTTTTCTTTTCATTTCTATGTAAAGGACCTTGGGGTGACTTTATGCCCTCATTATCCTTCGTATCTTACTCTTGAGCAATTTAGGCATAGACTTTTTGCTGCATTTTGATTTGCTGGTTATTACATCTTTTGTTACATTTTATTGTTACTACCTAGAGTATTTTTATGGCTTGTTGAATAGTACTTCTGCAAGAAGAGGAGTGCTTTCTATCATTTTCCTTGAGTTTCTCCTTTGATCAGCACACATCATCTCTGAAGAAAGAGAGATGGATGGTTTGTCCTACCCTTGAGTATTATTTTCTATATATATATATATATATATATATATATAGCCTATCTATAGGGAACCTCCCCTTGATGAGAGGAGAGATTAGTTCCCTTTTGATGTAGTAAACCTACACATTTGAATGACTAATCTTCCTACTTTGGCTGATCAGACCTATTTTGTTTATCAATACGTTGATCGACAAAATATTCAACCAACACATGGTATCAAAACCAATACCCATATCAACACAAACTATACCATTACAATAATCAACTTCAAAATTTTAATCAAGCCTTTAATAAACATAATATAAACTAAATACTATAAGATTACACTCCCAATTCATATTTATTATTTAACAAATATGTTAGTCATTATACTCATATTTTTATGGAGTATAATATGCCAATTAAATGAATGTTTGAATATGAATGAATTTTTTCATTTTCATTCTCTTGTGCAATATCAATGAAAACTCCCAACCATCATAAATGGGCCTTATAGTGACATAAAATACAAACATGTATATTAATTAAACCCATTTAAAAACCACCAATTATAATATAATTGGACTATGATAGAACTAAGATCCTACTATACACCTCATTCCTATTGGGTTTCATAGTTTGTAAGTCTCAAATTATACCTCAACAAATCTTTATGTCACCCCTTGCCTTTGTCTGCAATGGAAAATTAGACTAACAGGTTTGGTAAAATTATAATTTTATGAATAATCTAACATTGTAACTCACACAAGGGAATACCAACCACATATTACACCTTTCAAAAATGTTCTATAATGTGACATAAGAGGAATAACAATTTTTTTTTGGGAATATGATCTTGTTTCCAAACGTATGAATATTTTTCCCATGTCTCTTTTAATTATTTTCTTTATAAATATCCTAACCATAAACTATATCTTATTGATGTTCTGGGTCCTATCCACTTGGCTAGTGTTTATCCACATTTAAAGGCTCAAATTAGTCACATAATCATGGAATTATACCCCTATTTTTATAATTTTAAGGGAAATAAGTATTTATTTTACCATAAACAATTTCATTTTGATGTTGACATGGTTAGGAAATGAGATCCAACTATGTACCTATAAATATGGATCTAATTTTCTTAAATAAATCATTATGGATGATGAAATTATGATAAACATAAATAATTTATATTTTATAAATCATTTGTGTTATAGTTTTAGTCATATAAAATGTGAAATTTGGTTACTTGAGTATGGCTAAAGACACCTAATCCATAGGTTTTCCTACTTGCTTGCACAACCCTTTTAGGCTTTTCTTTCATTGATTCCTATTCATCCACAACCTTTCAAACTTAACCCTTATAGATCCAAGTAGCTCTTTCAATCCTTGATACATTCCCTTAGGTCTCATTCCCTCTATCCAATAGTGCCCAACTTGGATAGGAGCACTGAAACCTTGTGTGTCCTATTTCTAGCGTTGTTGTCCAAATGTACTTTTGGTCCTAATGGTAATATTTTCCATAATACTTATCCTAATTCATGTTGGCATAACATGAATTAATTTAACCCATTATCATTAATTTCCTTATAAAATTCCATTCAAATTCCATTTATAATAGTTGGCACTCATTTAAAAGAGAGAAGCAAGAATACAAGCAAGTACATTAAATCACTTTTCCTTATTCTCTACATACAACATTCTAAGCTTATTCAAACCCTTACAAAGATACACTTAGTTTCACATCTAGTTTCATTTTCATACAAAATTTCACCAAGCACTTCAATGGGAGAACTACATTAGCTTGATCCCTCCTCAGAGTATTGGTATGTAGGTAGCGTGCCCATGCACAGGGTGTGAAGTGCATCTAACATATCCTTTACACACTAACCCCTTCTATCTCTTTCTAAAGTTTCCATTCAAGTTTAAACACAAATATATCTTAGGGATTTGAAGATTAAAATAGATTCATAGCAAGCTTCATAGACTTCTAAGCTTTTATATTTCACTGATAGGGTAACACAGACTTGTCAAGCAGAACCCAAAAAAACTAAGATCACTTAGACAATAATGCCAAAAAAAGGACCATAGCATTAAATAGTAGGGTTTCCTACTTTAAATAATCATATCTAATCTAAAAATGAACTCTAGGATACTCTTTTTGATAGTCTCCCAAGCCTACATAGTAATTTCTAGATCCTGTGACATCTATCTCAATTAGTTTCCATCTAAGTTGTAATTTCTCTCTATTATTACTATTTTTAGAAAATGTAAAAATAAAATATATTTACACAAATCATTGGCTTAATTATTTTTCATTATTTATTTATTTACCCTACTTAGACACATTTTTTAATTACGAATAAAACTCCATTATTTTGATAAAAAATAAAACATTTGGTGAACCTGACTTCAAATTTTTTAACAAAAGTCCTAGAAACCCTAGGGTAAATGATTTATATTTTTTTTCATAATTTATTTATTTTTCCTATATTTAAAAATAATAAATCTACAAATTAATTTTAAAATTATAACATATTTTTATAAAACCCTAGTTTGCACATACTATGTCCTTTTGCATACAAACACATTCCAAACACTAGGAAAAATATTCTACTAATTTTAGAAATATTTTTTGATTTTTCCTAAATTTTTAAACCAAAATTATAAAAAAAATTCTATAAACTCATATCAATTTTTTAAAATTACCATACTAATTTTAAAAAAATAATTCAAACATCCCTAGTTGCATATACTAGCACCTATTTGCTTCTTGAGATATCACCTTACATGTTTAGGAGCTCCATGTCCTTTTTGCACAAATTCTAATTAACTATTTTTAGGACTTTTCATTTCTTATATTCAATGCTTTCCTTTTCTATGGCATTTCTTATTAAAACATATTGCAAAATATTCAAACACAATATAAATTATTTTCTTACTTTCACAATGGCCCAATATACCCATTTCGATGAAAATAATAAAAGAGAACTTCAAGAACTCTTAACAAAATATCTAGATATGCAAAATGACATGCTTAGAATTCTAAAAGAGGAACAATAAAAGTTGAACAATGGTTAATGTTCTCAAACCACAGAGCCACCAATTACAAATGAGAATGTGGGGGAAACTATGTCCCAACAATCCCCTATAGTAGCCTAACCTTCTTCTATGTCACCAATTACAACTAGTGCATCCATATCTCCTAATGTGGTAGCCCTTATGTAAGAGATAGGATCTCTTCAATCCAAGGTGTAACATCTTAAGCAAGGTGTATCTATACGTACACATGCATTAGATTCTTTTGCTTTACTGCATACACCATTAGCACATCATATTGCTTCTACACCCTTGCCCCAAGGTTCTTTTCAACCCAAGCTTACTCTTTATGATGGCAAGGGTGATCCAAAGACACACTTGAGAGATTTTTGCATAGCATTCTTGGACTATGTACCCAATGACAAGCTACTTACCAATCTATTTCCATATAACCTAAAGGATTATGCTTTACAATGGTTTTATAGCCTATTGAATCAGTCAATTCATGCATTCAATCCTTTAGCTGACATGTTCTTAACACACTTTAACATTAACATTGGTGATAAAGTTTCATATGCTCGAATTTCTAAATAAAAGCAATGACCAAATGAGCATCTCACATACTATGTTATTCAATATAAGACCATCTTATCTAAGATGACTAGCTCCATGGTAGATCAGGAGTTATTGGCCTCTTCAAATAGTCTTTTAATATCACTTCATGAAACAATAATGTTGAAACAATTATCTTCCTTCACTGAATTGTATCATACACTAAAGGAAAGAGAATTGAAACTCATTTCAATGGGAAAAATCATGTATACAAGCATTCCAAACACAACTAATAAGAGTAACAACAAAGTCAAATACAAATTCAAGTTAAATGATACAAAAGCATAGAATCAACCTATAGTAAATACAGCTTTAGAGCCTCCTCAGTGTATAGTTTTATCAACACCCCCTCGATATACTTTCTCACGTCTTCTAGTTCCTCTATTTAGGGTTTTATAGAAGCTTTTAGAGTGTAATATCATATTTCTCCCTACTATTTGGGAATTTTATCAAACCAAACCTCTTCCCAAGGGATGTGATCAATAGGCATTTTGTGATTACCATAGGGAACCAAGCCACATTATAAACAAATGCATCAGTTTGAGATATAAGATACATGACTTGATAAATGATAACCTACTTTATCTTCATAGTTTAGTTGAGCCTCTATAGGAAAAACTAACATAGGATAAAGTTTTGAAAATATTCTATGATACATTTCCATAGCATTCAAAATAAGATACAGGGGTTCACCATGTATATCATGCACATCCACCACTAGTTACATACCAGGCACCTTTAATTAACTCACATCCTTTAGGTGGTATGATCAATGTGTATGAGTCTATAGTTCTAGTTATACCTTCATATACTTCTCATATCAAGATATTATGGAGGATAATTTAGATTATAATGCACTCATTATCAAAGCACATATTCATAATCAACACATTTACAGTGTTCTCATCAATAATGGTTCCAATGTCAACATGTGCACCATTACATTATTAGAGCATTTGGGATATTCAGAGTAAGATATGACCCTAACAAATACAATTATCAATGGATTAAATGGGCACATACATACTTCATTAGGTGAGATTATACTTCCTTTATAGACTAGTCCAACATATATGACCACACATTTCACTATAGTTCCCAGTATAAGAGTTTTTAATATGTTACTTGGTCACCCATAGATTCAAAAAATTCAAGTAGTAACATCTATAGTTCATAGATGCATGAAATTCATTCACACTAATCAAGTTATTATAGTTGGTTGAGTTTCATATGAGTTACCACTACCCACTTCAGATCCATCTACTTTCTAGTCACTAGTTCTAGTTTCTCCACCAATTTTAGTTTCCCCACTAATTATAGTTCTTCCTGTGATATAGATTTAGACACAATTGACACATCCATCACTAGTATAGAGGGTTCATACACCTCAACAACTTTTGGATTCTAGACAACTTCCATCTATAATTTTCACACCTAGAGTAGTTTCATTGAGATACCATGGGTTTACACATAAAGCACATGTTCATAGAGCTTATCCTACTTATAGATGGGTCCCTAAGAGCCATATAGTTACATCCATTTCTCAGAGTTATAGTGGGATTCCACAATTATTTTTTACTTTAGAGATTTTAGAGGATCTACAACATATACAACTTTTAGAGCCATAGTCTCATCATTTTCATCATGCTTCACATTTACTCATGATTCCACTCCTTAATATATGACACCATGATAGGGAGTATCGCATAAGACTCATCAATTAGTATCATCCTATCCCAACCTACTTGTATATAATATCTTTTGTTTGATTATACATAGCTTATATAAAAATACAAAAACAATACAACATTTCAAAATACAAAAACATTCAAATAATTTAAAAACACCAAAACATTTCAATTGTATGCATCATCCATGTTTTACATTTATACTACTATGTTAGGCTTACATTTTTTATTCTACGCTATTTTTTATCAATTATATATATTACCATACTTCACTTGATCTTCTTTGAGTGTGTGTAGTGACTTCTAGTTCCTTGATTGCTTCATTCTACCCATTGAGGGGGCATCCTACTTCTACATTAAAAACACACATTGACGCATCTTCCCATTGGGGGCATATTCTACATGAATACATCATTCAAACTATGTCATTCTTATATCACACACTCTAGTTATCATGTTGACATACATTACTTACAGGATTACATAGATTACCACATCAACACTCACTAGTATCTTGCACTTGTGTATTTCCTAACATATACCTAGTCTTGTACTAAATGTGTCTTAAATACTTTCACTCTTTCTTTGATTAGTTAGATTTGATTGTACCTTTATAGTTTTTACATGATTTCCTTTATATCTTTGTCTAGCTAGATGTGATTGTAATTCTAGTTCCATTTTTATTTATTTAGTGTGCATTAGGACATTTTCCAATGTCTGTTGCTTATATTCATGTGTGTGTACCTTTGAACATTTCCAATGTCCCTTACTTTTACTCTTATATTGATCCATAAACTACACTGACAAACTTAAAGTGAAGTTTTCAGTACGAATACTAAATTTCTCGTACAAATTCTCAAAATACTCAAAAGAGCTTGAAAAATGTTTGGTAAAAACGTTCTCGGTTGTAGAGTTGGATTGGAATTTTCAAAAGACTTTTTACTTCCATTTAACATTTAAATCAGTTTTTTTAATAATGTTGTGTTATAATTTTCAAAATTTGAATCACTTGCATGAGTTCATTTACTAATTAAAATCAAATCAGCAAACTAATACAATAACATGCATTAAATGACAATTACAAAAAACACAAAACGTGATGATAGAGTTCAACATCTTTTGCCTATGTCTCCAAGTCCACCCAAAAGTGAGGACTATTTTTATTAAATTTGTGAAACAAATGGATTACAAAATTCTTGAAACATTACACACTTCCATTAGGCCTGATCTCTATCCAAGAATTCCACCTTTGCTGATAAACTCAAGCTTGGCCACACAAAATCTTTCCTCAATCTTCAATCCCTCTCTGAAATGTGTTTAAGTCCCTTCAATCAAACTATTGGTATATCCAAATAATAATAATAACATTCTCTTTTTAATTACAAAATATAATTAAAAAGGCTTACCTTCTATGTATAAGGTTGGATATTGGAGAAAATCCCATTAGCTAGCTATCTCCAAGCTTAAAACAAGCTCTCAGCCTCTTAAAATAAAAATACACAATCCTGCGAAGGTTACATTCAAATAGAAGTTCATGGATTTTATATTGTTTATGAACATGAAACTCAAGTGGTCAAGGCTTATCCCTTTTATTGGGTAGGTCCATGGTTCAATTCTCATCCCATCCTATTTTGGCACTTAGCTTATCATTAGTCCCACATTAGTAAATGGAATGGGTTTCAAGACATTAAGAAAGGTTAGCACCTTCTTTGAATCTACCAATGCCCCCACTTTTGGTGGGCTCAAGGCACCAAGTTAACTTGTACATTGGTTGATGCACCAACTTATGATGGAACATTAGTAGGTGCACCATTATAGCATATGCACTAATCTCCATGCTTTCATGGCTTTGACTTGGAAATATGTTGGATGTGGTGTGGCCAGTTGGTAAATAATAAATTACAAAGAATTACCAAAGGCAAATAATTACAAAGCTTTAAAACATGTAATTTAATCCATACACATTGTCAAAGACAAATATCATCCAAATTTTTAGACTCCTATTGACTTCCACGTATCACCACCTAATTGGACCACTTGGCATGTCCACATTGTGCCACGTCATCTTGAGACACCACATTTTTACCTATCACAAGAAAAATTCAACGGCTTATAACTTGAGCATACAGTGTCCATTTTGCAAACCACAAAAATTGCTAGAAACCTCTCGATGAGGTCTGTGCTATGAAATTGGTTTAGTCACAACTTGGAAACTTTTTCAAAACTAAACTCTATATCATGCCTCCTTACAAAAGAGGCTTTTGGTCTCCAAAAGTTGACTATCACCTAAAATCTTATAACTAGTCTACTACATCACATCACACAGATTCCAATCATAGTAAGAGATAAACATTGGCAAAATAAATGATTCACAACTCAACTAAAAATGCCTATACATGGCATAAGTAAAGGAATTTGCAACTACCAAAGTGATTACAACATATCAAATTGCTTGCCCAAATGTCACATTTTGTAAATTGGTGAATTGCCAAAAACTAAAACAACTCCCAATGTAACTGTAAGACAAGTTTATAACGTCGACAACATAAAATAAATGTTGTAGACATGTTACAATATAATTCCCTTATATGGGACTTATATGCTAAGCAAATTCAAACAACACAAAGTGTATATTGCCTAACATCCAAACATGCCCATAGGGTCTTACAATGCATCTATACATCTATGTGCCAAAAATAGACACATTCTAAAAATAGCATTCAAGTATGAGACAAGTGTCATAAGGAATTAACTCAAGCCACAACATCACTCTGCTATATATCCAACTATTTCAAATGAGTTAATGCCTTATCCATTATTATACTACCCATATAGTATATTCTAGAGATCAAAAACTTAGAGTTATCAAAAAGTGGGAATTGAAAAAATTCATATGGTAAACTTGTCTTGAAATGTTCCCACCAACTCTAATCTACATCTATCAAAGCTTTTTCATTCCCTTAGATGAAATCTTACCATGGTTTGTAAAAAGAATGTAGTGATAAAACCACTTAACCAATTCTTTATTCCTAGTGAAATTGATTGTCTCTGTGGATTCCTTATCAATTGCATAATTTATCAATTTGGGCTTTGCCATATGTAATTGAACAAATTGTTGACTTAACCTCTTAAATGGATTTCACTTGTAGGTTTTACCTTATCCTGTGTTGTATTGTCAACTACATTATGGATTGAATTAGCTTCATTAACCTTAGTGAGAGGTTTGTAAATCATCTTAGTTTTAACATTACTTAAATTTGAAGATGAATGAAGCTTAAAAATTCTATCAATCTTATGCCCACTCACTTTAGAATGAGTGAAAATATCCTTCTTAAGTGAGGATCCCATTTTGCCAATTCCCAGCTTAACATGAGAATGGTCTTTCGAACATGTAATCTGCTTAAACAAAGCATTTCATTTCCAACAAGTCTTAGCACTATGGTTATTCATCCCACAAAAAGTACATGGAAATGATTGCATTATCTTTTGTACATTATATCCAAACTTATTAAAAGTATCAATTAGATCATAATATTTAGTGTAAGAATCAAGAGGTGGAATCTCAATACCTCTTTTACCTTTACACTTTTGAACTACTGGCCTAGAACCTTCACTATTAGAATTTCATCTTCCTTTAGCCATGGAAGAAACTTCTCCATCATCCACCTGCACACTAGTATAACCCAAACCTACATGAAGAGTTCTATGCTCTACTTGTATTGGGTTAGTAATTCCTTGGCCATCTCGACCAAGACCTCTTCCATTAAAGTCTATTTTCATCAACAATTTAGATCCTATACCTTTAGTGAGTTGTTCAAAACTACCAAAAGCAACATTACTTGAATTTGAATCTAAATGGAAAGAAAAAGTAGATGAATTACTTAGTGAATAACTTATAGTGCACTCAGTCATAGTATCTACATCTAAAGTTGAAGGCTTTACCTTTTCACACTCACCACATTGCAATCTAATCAAGAGCTCATCCTTGGATTCAAGCTTTGATTTTAACTTTGCCACTTGAAATTCAAGTGCAAATTTTTGGCATCTCAAGATTGCATTTTCATCTTTGATGGCCTCAATCTATGACAACTTGCCCATGGTTTCCTATAAACACCTAATTCCACATTTCACACTACAATATAATCAATCTATAAACCAATATTCCAACTATTCTGGAAGCAACTATCAACACTCAACTAGAAGCAAACCCTACATTCTAACTGCTCTGATAACAATTTGATCTATAAACTACACTGATAAACTCAAAGTGAAGTTTTAAGTAAGAATATTAAATTTATCATACTAAACAAATTCTCTAAATAATCAAAAGTACTTACAAAATGTTTGGCAAAAATTTTCTTAGTTATTGAGTTGGATTGGAATTGTCAAAAGACTTGTTACTTCCATTTACCAATTAAACCAGTTTTTTTAATAACGTTGTGTTATAATTGTCAAAATTTGAATTGCTTGCATGAGTTCATTTATTAATTAAAATCAAATCATCAAATTGAAACAATAACATGCATCAAATGACAATTACCAAAAACTTAAAATGTAATAATGGAGTTCAGCATCTTTTGCCTACATCTCCAGGTCCACCCAATAGTGAGGACCATTTCTATTAAATTTGTGCAAAAAATGGCTTACAAAATTCTTGAAATATTAAACACTTCCCTTGAGCCTAATCTCTATCCAATAATTCCACCTTCGTTGATGAACTCAATCTCGGTCACATGAAATCCTTCCTCAGTCTTCAATCTCTCTCTGAAATGTGCTTAAGTCCCTTCAATCAAACTATTGGTATATCCAAATAATAATAATAATAATAATAATAACATTCTCTTTTTAAATACAAAACATAATTAAAAAGGCTTACCTTTTATGTATAAGGTTAGATATTGGAGAAAATCCCATTAGCTAGCTATCTCCAAGCTTAAAACAAGCTCTCAGCCTCTTAAAATAAAAATACATAGTCCTCCAAAAGTTACACTCAAATAGAAGTTAATGGATTTTATATTGTTTATGAACATGCAACTCAAGTGGTCAAGGCTTATCCATTTTACTAGGTAGGTCCATGGTTCAAGTCTCATCCCATCCTATTTGGGTACTTAGCTTATCATTAGTCCCATATTAGTAAATGGAATAGGTTTCAAGACTTTAAAAAAGGTTGGTGCCTTCTTTGAATCTACCAATGCCCCACCCATTTGGTGGGCTCAAGGTGCCAAGTTAGCTTGTACATTGGTTGATGCACCAACTTAGAATGGGACGTTGGTAGATGCACCATTCTAGCATATGCACTAATCTCCATTCTTTCACGGATTTGAGTTGGCAATATGTTGGATGTGGTGTGGCTAGTTAGTAAATAATAAATTACAAAGAATTACCAAAGGAAAATAATTACAAAGCTTTAAAACATGTAATTTAATTTGTACACATTGTCAAAGACAAATATCATCCAAATTTTTTGACTCCCATTGATTGCCATGTATCACCACCTGATTGGACCACTTGGCATGTCCACATTACGCCATGTCATCTTGCGACACCACATTTTTACCTGTCACAAGAAAACTTCAATAGCTTATAACTTGAGCATACAGTGTCCATTTTGTAAACTGTGAAAAGTGTTGGAAAGATGTTGATGAGCTCTACATTTTGAAATTGGTTTAGTCACAACATGGAAATTTTTTTGAACTAAACTCTGGATCATATATGTGCTCATGCCAATATTTGCTTGTTTCAAATTGTATGTGTATGTGGCATTTGAACATGCCTTGTATGTTTGCTTTATAGTTTGAGTGACATGTGCCCATGTCCCTTGTTTGTGTGGCCCCTTGGCTAACCTTGTATGCTTCTTTATTCTTTCCTTGTATTCTTGTTTTCTTGTTCACTTATCAATGTTTGTAATGCTATGATCCATACCATACATTTACCTTACTTTAGCAGATGCCATGATGGACATCATGCTCCATCCCTGCAACTAATAACTAACATATACCATTTTTAGTTCTAATTTAGTACATTTCACATGCTTTTACATTGTTATATATATATATCTATACATACCCTTGTTGATATAACAATCTCTGAATAGAAACATTGATATATCTAGAGATATCTTGTCAAATATCATTGTTATATCATGTATAAATATAGCATAACACACTTGTAAGACTCTTTTCTTCTAAGGAAAGTCATTACAGGTTCAATCATTCCTACCCCCAAAAGAGGGGGTAACAAATAATGGTTTTTATCATAGAGATAAAATCTCTTTTCACTCAAAATAACAAGCATTTATATCACCTATTTTAGAATCTATAGGTCAAACTAGGTAGAATAGAATAGAAAAATAATGACAATTCGATATCAATAACTAGTTTTAGCATAGTAAAATAGTGATAGAAATATAAAAAAGTGCGAAACATAGGGGTTTCCTCATTTTGGTACTCTTGTATAGCCAAAAAAACACCCAAGTTTTCTATTAATAAGCAAAAAATTTAGCTCAACTACAATTTTTGCACATCTAGATCAGTCATAATAAATAATTTTAGTATAATTTTCTTAGGGAATCTAGATATAGTGGGTATCATGCATGGCATGATATATATCACTTCTATTTTTATATTAGGTAGTTGACATAACTTCTAGATAAGAATCCATGTTCCAAGCACTAGTGATTAGGGGCACTGTGCATATCACATTAGTCATATTTTATTTCTGAGTTTAGTTTATTACCCAAGAATTCTCAATAGTTGCATGTCTTACTCCATTTATAAGAGGTTAAAATATTTTAAAAGTTGAACTTTCATAAAAGTTTAACTTCCCAAGTACCCAAGTTCTTGATTTGAATTTCACATAAGCCTATTGCATCAATTTTAGAGTGGCTTTCATACATGCCTAATCTCCATCTTTTGGAATGGATAAGAGTGGCCTAGTTTCTAGCATATATTTGGATATCCATGCTACATTGTTAGATTTTCATAATATCCATGGGCTCCAAGATCCATTTCATATGACATCTATTTTATGTTGGTATCACTTCATAGCTTCACTTCATGAGGCAATGATGGAGTCAAAGGGTTAGCCTTTGTATTCTTGAGCCACCTATTGAGAGGGATTAAATACATAGTCCAAACATCTATTATTACATATGTGATCATATAGCTTCACTCAATAGGTGATGATGGAGCCAAATGACTACCCTTTGTTTTCTTGAGCTACTTTCCAAGGAATTAAGAACTCATATTTATTTATGATATAACTTTTGTTATAGTATCATCTAGCACAATTTAGTATTACTCAACCTTATTCAAGATCATAATAGGTTTTGTACTGGTTCACATACCCGGTGAGGTGTATTCATTCCTTTCTCTTCCTTTTTATTTTACTCAAATTTTGTATGTTCTTATTTTATATGACAAATAATAAGAACTGATATACTCTTTGTTACATTTCATAGATTCACACTTGCACAATGTGCTCTCTATGCACTATCTAGCATTACTCAACATCACACAAGTTTCATGGGCTTCACCTTTGTAGGTAAGTTTAAGTACGCTTTCTATTTTTTCCTTTATCATAGCATTTAAATTTGATACATCACTAGAATAAAAGGGAGGAAAATGTATTCATATAAAATGTGAAATTTGGTTACTTGTGTATGTCTAAAGACACCTAATCCATAAGTCCTCCTACTTGTTTGAAAAACCCTTTTAGGATTTTCTTTCACTGATTCCCATTCATCCATAGCCTTTCAAACTTAACCCTTACAAACCTAGGGAACTCTTTTACTCCTAGATCTATCCCCTCAGGTTTCATTCGCTTTGGAAAATAGTGCCCAACTTAGAAAAGAGAACTAAAACCTAAGGTGTCCTATTTTTGGCAGTATTTTCTAAGTGTACTTTTGGTCTGAACAGTCATTTTCTTGAATCCCTATCCAGATTCATGTTGGTCTAATGTGAATTAATTTAACCCATGGTCCTTAATTTTATTATAAAATTCCATTTAAATTCCATTTAAAAGGGATGTCACTCATTTACAATAGAGAATCAATAATACAAGCAAGTACATTCAATCACTTTTCCCTATTCTTTGCATACAACTTTCCAATATTATTCCAAGCTTATTCAAACCCTTACACTAGCCCCTAGCCATCTAAGATACACCCATTTTCACATCTAGTTACATTTTCATACACAATTTTACTAAGAACTTTAATGGGAGAATTACATTAGCTTGATCCCTCCTTAAAGTATTGGTATGTAGGTAGCATGCGCACACATAGTGTGTGAAGGGCATCCACTATATCCTTTACACATTAACCCCTTCTCTCTCTTTCCCAAGTTTTCATTCAAGTTCAAGAACAAAAATCTCTTAGGGATTTAAATATTAAAATAGATGCATAATGAGATTCATAGACTTTTGAGCTTTGATATTTCACTAACAGGGTTGGACCTATTGAGTAGAACCTAGAAAACTTAGATCACATGGATAACAATTGCAAAAAAAGGACCATAGAACTAAATATTATGGTGTCCCACTTTTTGTTCTATTGTCCAATCTATAAATTAACTATAAGATCATGTTTTTGATACTCTTCCTAGCTCGCACAAAAATTTCTAGATGTTGCAACATTCGTCTTAGTCAATTTCTAGCTAAGTTTTATTTTCTCTCTATTATTACTATTTTTAGAAAAGGTAAAAATAAAATCTATTTACACAAATTAGTGGCTTAATTATTGGGCATTATTTACTAATTTAGCCTACTTAGACCCATTTATTTAATTAGGAATAAAACTCCATTATTTTGAAAAATAATAAAATCATAGTAAAATAAATTACATAACCACCAAGAACACCCTTTAATACTAAGATTATCTCAAGGCTTATTTAAATGCTATTATATTTATACCAATCAATTTAGGACCTAAAATAATGCTTACATAATTTAAATTCATTGATAATAACACTATCTATAACATGATTTTTGGAAGGCCATTTATCCATAGGATGAAGGATATCCCTTCTAAAATATTTCAAGATATAAGATTTTTACACCTTGGAAATTTTTTATTTTCCCAAGGAGACCCAGATTCAATCAACATCCATCAATAAAATTTAAATAAAAGGCTTAGGCTTCACATGGATTATCATTTGTCTAGTAATAAATTCAAAAAAACCTTTCCCATCCTATAAAGAAAACAAAGCCTATTACAAAACCCAAGTGGGCCCCAATATTGAAATCTGAAAACTTTGATACCTTATTAGATTTGAAGTTTGATAGAAAGGTCACTAAAATCATGGATAATAATGAAAAATAACCTAAAATAATGGGGAATGCCTCAACAAAGTCAAACACTAAGATTGTGATTTTTTTATAAAATTATAAACATATCATACTCCTATTTGACCCACAAGGAGTTAGGACTAATGGTACTGATAGATATTTAGGTTTAGAAGTATTTGATTTAGTGTATAATATCCTTAATATATTCATGGTCAAAATATGACTAAATTAATAAATAACTCCAAGATACCCTCACAATACTTATCATTTAATAAACTAATGGATGTTTGATTATGATGGGTACACATTTCACTTAAATTGATGGGAAGATGTAACTTTAACCCCCCTAGAAGGAAGGATCATTCAATTTGGGTTTAAGTTACAATTCAAATGTACTAATAATAGAGTAGAATAAAAATTCTTGCTACTAAAAATGCTAATTACTAAGAGGTTTGGTGTTAAAAACATAAATATTTTAAGAGACTCATAACTAGTAACCAATAAAGTCTTCAAAGTTTATAAAACTAAATCTAAGTAAATTTAGCTTTACAATAAGGTTGTCTTTGGATTTGGCAAAGAATTTTAATTTTTTCTATATAATTCATGCATAGAGAAGGGAATTAGATTACTGATTTGGTCTCCACCTATTCTTATTCATTCTTCCTTCATTGATAAATTTCATAAATTGAGTTTGTTATATCCATAAGACTTGTACTATTGGTTTTAAGGATTACACATGATGAAACCCTAGCCCATGTGGATAAGAGGTGATTATATCATTTTGTATTCATTGAGAATGATTATGATATCATAGAATAATTTTCAATTAACAATGGCCTTCCCATAACTCATCATTAAATGGGGTTTTCTCTCATCCTTGATCATCCATCTCATCTTGGACTTGAAAACTGCTACTCTTATTACAAGGTTGAGGAATATGATTCTCCCAAGGAACACTAAAAAATATTTGATCTAGGTGATGGGAAATATAATTTTATTCATAATTTATATGAGTTATAATAAGTTAATACCTACATCATATAATATACCATTTAAATCAATATTGATATAAATGAGCAACTTGAGATTCTTAACCTTATATATTCTCTCTCACAAAAGAAGATATACCATAAGAAATTACTCACCAATTTTTGGAAGCATTTTAAATTTCATATTAAAACATGAGAGGCTTTAAACCTAATTTTTTAGTCCATAATATGGTAATTAAACCTAATTTAAATCCCATTAATAAACAACTCATATATTTAAAACAAAAATTAACTTTAATGGTAAAGGAGGAGGTCATTAAACTCCTCAATGTAGAGTTCATTAAAATCATGGACTACACAATAAGTCTATGCAACATAAACCCCATCCTAAACAAATTATAAAATTATAAAATGGGTTGATTTTAGGTACATTGATAAATCATGTCCCAAAGACAATTTTACCCTATTTTGTATAATGTCATCCTAGATGTTATAAATAGGTATGATATATTATCCCTCATGGATGGATTTTTGGGTTACAATCAGATTCACATTTTAGAATAGGATTAAAGTAATAAATATGTTAACACACCATAGGGAACTTTATCTTATGTTAATATTACCTTTAGCATAGATAACATTTGCATGACTTGCCAAATGGCCACGACTCATATTTTCCATGATCTCATTCACAAGATTTATGGAGGTAATTCATAATATTTGTGGATATTTATGTATATGATCTCCTAGGATAGGGAATGGAAATGGTTGAAAACATCAAACTTTTATGTGTAATTCTCACCTACCTCTTTTCATATGATGTCACACTCAATCCATAAAAATGCGTCTTTGACATCATTGGTGGAGATGTTTTGGTATTTATTATTTTCTAATTTATGGTTAACATATAGCCCAAAAAAATTTATTATATTATTTATATATCCCCTCCCCAAAATGATGAATCAATAATAATATAATTCTTTTATAAGTTCATGGAAATATGAATTTTTATTTTTGATCTTACACACAACATCCATCACTTATAATTTTTGGTTAAGGAGAGATGTATCACCTATGTTGAAGATGATCAAAGTGAATTTGGGTATAAAATAAAATTATTATGGCCCTATTAAATCTAATGACACTTGGATTTAATTGACCTCTTATCCTTTTCTATAAGGAAACTAAGGTATTTATGACTTTCATGTTAGCCCATGAGGATGATGATGATAATGAGAGATAAATTTTCTTAATTATCCAAGTCTTATATTATGATATGAGATATAATCAATTAGATAATTAATGTATCAACATAATATTTACAACAAAATTATTGAGGCATTATGTGTTCAATAAACAAATAAGGGTCATCATAAGATCTCAATAAATTTTGACCTTCATGAACCAGATGGAATTATCTAAGAAGGATACTCATTTCATCATGTTATTGAGTGGATTTTAACTCATATATGTCAACCTTAATCTAATTAAGTAAAAAAAATTTAATAACTATTTAATTACCCTTTATATGACACTAAAATGAAATGAACACCCATATTTTTAATTAACCCAAACAAAGTGATAAAGAACACTAACTAAGGTTGAACATCAACACAAATCTAGATTTATAGAAACTTAACCATACTTAATTTATATCAAGGAAGTTTTTGGATTAAATAATTCCATCAAGTTAGGTCTTCCTATGTAGAACCTATAAGAAATTTGTTTTCCTTGAAAGGTTCATTAAGATCAGGAGGTATAAGAGTACTTAGATACTTTTTTAAATTCCAACCTAAATTATCATTTATAGTTATATTATTATATTATTAGTTTATTATGACCAACACACCCCACCTTGAAAAAAATTATATGAGAACTCATTTTCCATTAAAATATTCTTGACCATGTCTTATGTATTGCATGCTTAGATCTAACTTGCATGAAAATGGCTTGTTTTCTCAATGGTTATTCATTTTTTTACAATTTTTAGGAGTAAGACTATGTTATAATAATTAATGTTTTAAGGTTTTTTTATGTCATTTATATTTTTATAAATTTTGACTAAAATATTATATGTTGATATATTAGACCTTGGATTTTAAAATTTCAAAATATGGCTATCGAAAGTCTTAAAAAATGAGTTTTTTAATTGAAACATTTTATAAACTATTTATGCTTTTTAATCTAGATAGTCAAGAAAAATGTGTTATGGTTATGATTTATTTTATTAATTAGATAATATGATGTCTTTTATAATGTTATTTTTTGTCTAAATGCATATCTAGCCCGAAAATTATGATATTTTGACACGTATATTAATTTAGTCTCCTCATTCATCATTTTAAAGGTTTCTAAGTCTATTTTTTACTTGGTCCATGATATCATGAAATGCGTATTCATCTTGAATATCTATGTCCTACAGGACTAAATCATAGTATATTAAATTATTTGGGAACCTAAGTGAGTGATATCATACAACATTCTTCATCTTGATCAACTATATACAATAATTATTTGCACATTAAACAAAATCATTTAATAATTTAAATCAACATGGACCATCCACATGATACCTTCTTGTTCATTAGTAGATCCTTTGAAAATCATATATTTTATAATTTTTGGGAGTTATTTAAATAATTTTAGACCATCTATATGGTATAATCCTAATTATCCATGAATTATAGGCCTTTAAGAAATTTTCAAAGCTTCACTACCCTCCAAAAAAGCAATATATTTCCAAGTGCCATAACTATAGTGATTCATGGATTATAGGATCAAATTACACAACCAAAGCCTAAGAAAGTGATAGTTGTCCATGTGGAAAAATCATGGATACTAGTAGACTATAATATTAAGGTAGATAATCAAAATTAAAAAACCCTACAAATAAGTGATATCTTTCCATATTTCACAATATTAGAGACTTGAAAGATGTAGGACCAAAGTAAATGGTCAAAACCCAAAGATCATCTAGAGAAGTATAGGCTATCCACATGTCACCATCTCAACAACCCATAACCTAAATATTAAATTATGTAAGTTATATCCATACACCCAATGAGTAAATTACATGACACCATATGCCTCTTTCTAAATAAATCAATCACAAATACATAAAAGTGAGCCCCTAAAGCATGCAATAATACACTTGTCAAATTAATACACCTAAGCATTTAAAATCAGCATAAATATGCCACATGTAAATTATACTAGTCAAATCTAATGTTGAAAAATAAAAAATCAAATGAAAGATAAATAGATGCGTAACAAAGCAAAAGTTATGGTCTATAATAAATTTGCATGAACTAGTAGATCAATACATTTAAGTCTCAAGATAAGAAACATTTATGAGATATATTTAGTTTAAAATCACAATTGGCTTACATTTTTCTCAAAATATCTTATGAAATTTATGAATTTGAGATTTCAAGTGACCAAAGGCCTTAGTTATATAGCAAGCTTGCAATACTTTTATAGAGCTTCATAGAAAAACAATGAAATTTTCATCTCATGCATATTGATATCCCCTCTTTTTACATACTCCATTTTTATAAAGATAGAGTACCTAGATATTGTGTTTAAACTTTGGTAGTTTTAGAGAACCAATTTTAACATTATTCACATATTTGGCACAAAATTTATGCAAAAATTCCATACACACCACATGATCAAGTATCCACTATAATAAGAAGATAAATTGATGATATATTAATAATTAAGGATATATTACTACATAATGACATAATAAAACAAGAGGTAATTGTTACATAATTATACAACAAAACAAGAGATATTGTCTTACATTGACTTGTTATACAATTTGTTTTATAATGGAAAGTTTTTTAAGAACCTTTTTCATTTTTTCCTTAATACTACTCTTGTAGCATATATTGTGAGAAATTTGTTTAAAAAGTATAATAGGATCCCATGTCTTAAAATGACATAAAATTGTCCCATGGTGTATGCATGGCTGAAAAAAAACACAATAAGAGATAAGTTAATGTAATGGGTCATGGATGCAAGCAATTTGGTGATTTCAAGTCAAATTTCATCCATTCTTATATTAATGTTCATACTAGGGATAAGAGTGGCTATGGTGTTGCTCATTTAATTATTTGTTTTTCATATCATATCTTATGTCTATGAAATATGAGTGCCACTACTAGACATAATTTTGAGTTCCAAAATAATCATAGATCTGGGAAAGGTCATTAGTTATAACTTAAGGCTTCAAATACATACCAAATAAAATAAAATATATGGTAATTTTTATATGATGTCATATTTAGTAGATGTCATCATAACCATCATGGATAAATATTTTAAACAACCTTTAGAACAATCTAAGGAATACCCTAAAAATAGGGTTTGTGATGATTTTAGCATTTTTAATATTTACATGATCAGGAAGGAAATAAAAATTATTTTAGAGATTTTCTACTCAATGGTGTATAATGACATTTAAGGATTAATATGCCCATAATATTAGATTAAATAAAGAAAAGTGTTCAAAAAATGGAGGATTAATAGTATTATATCAAGCATATAATAATCAT
Organism: Torreya grandis; assembly: GCA_037957365.1. Classification (NCBI taxonomy): domain Eukaryota; kingdom Viridiplantae; phylum Streptophyta; class Pinopsida; order Cupressales; family Taxaceae; genus Torreya; species Torreya grandis. The sequence goes on from JARHVA010005990.1 coordinate 604,117, forward strand.
TATATAAATACTAATCCCTGCACTATATTTACAACACAATGTCCCATACAAAGTATTTGAACAAGATATTAACCTTCAACTAACTAATAATGTGCAAATTAAATTTAATGGTGTTAGGTATAATGTTATACATAACATCCCAGTTATAACTGGCCAAATTCAATTTAAAAATTATGAACATCTTTAGTCAGTGGGAAAAGTTAGGTTGCAATGTGGTTTGAATATGGTGGCATTCTGATATTTGGATCCAAGAAACAAAATCAAAACCATCATTTCAAGACTAGGAAATAAAGTAAAATTTCATATAGGGATGATTACTTTGATCATGATGATATATTTATAAATTATGAAAATGACTCTAAGGTTTTGTTGTATATGCATCGAGCTAAAATGCCAATGCAAATAGCACAAATGATTTAGTATGATCCTATCATTAGTAATGAGGATGAAACATTAATGGAAAATGATGAAGTGGCTCTAGCATAGTCTTAAGATCCTCCTAAATTAAAATTTTGCATATTTTATGAAGCTAACATATATGGGGATACATAACCTCATATCATGTCTAATATCATTAGGGAATACCTACAAGTATTATTTATTTTCAATATAAAACTAGCATATGAGTAATTTCACCTCTTAGTTGTTTGATAAGATCACTTTATTTTATACCCTTTCCCCTTTTATCAATAGTACAAAAAATAATTCTTTCTCATTTTTTCAAGTTCTTAATATTTCCACATTACCATTATCTACTATTTTGAGCTCATGCTAGTTTTTCCTGCTATTATGGCTCCCTCATCATTTCCTACACACTACTACTTTGACTGACTCACCATATACAATCCATATGCCTCAACCATAATTCACTAATCATTTAAATTCATATATCTAATGTCCACTTATGTTGATATCTCTATAACCACATTTATAATAATTTACACTAGTGCTTTTATCTCTTCTATGTTAAATTATAATAGAAAATAAAGGACTCCACCAATATCTCCTTAGGTCCCCATAGATAGACAAGAAGAAAAGAGACATAAATAATTTTCAAGTGTTCCATTAGGTCCTCTTTATACATATAAAGTGGGAAGTTGAAGGAAAAATGAAAAAAATAGAGGATTAAGTCGAAACAAGGCCAAGAGGGTAAATAATGAAGGTGAATATAGGAGGTAGCTATAGGAGCCTTCCAAGAATTTATATCTTAGGAGGCTAAACATGCATTAGTAACTAGTGCCCTGAGATTTCCTCCTAAATTTCTAATCTAAGACACACATATTCCTTAAATTAATATAAAAATACCATTATTTATATAGGATCACAATAAGGAAGGTAGTTTAATTAAACTCAAGTTATTGTTAGTTATACTTATGTATTTGATACAAGCATTGATCTAACTATTGATGCTACTATAGAGTATTCTACGTTAGTTGAGGTTTTGGTTTTCACATAAGGTAATAGTATTCTTGATGAATAAGGGAGATAAACACTGTGTTGAGGTCAACATACCCCCTTTATTAAAAATTGGGGCCCTTGAGATGTTTTGAAGCATAACCCTATAGCATGGCTTATTTTGAATATTATTTATAATTTGAAGATCGTCCACTCTATCAAAATTGGGTATTGATTTATGGTGTGTTTTAAGATTACCTAATATTGATAATCATTAGTATTCATGTATTTAATTTATAGTTTTCATGGATCCCTTGATAATGGTTCATGTTCTAAAACCATGGCATAAACCACTGGTTGATGTTTAAATTAAAATTTTATTCAAATTAATTGGTTGAAGAATTTTTAATTTATTTTAGAATTGAGAACAATTTTCATGTCTAAAGCTTAGTCATGTTTTTTAACACAATTAAAAATTTTGCCTAAAATATGTTCGGTCCCCTTTATTATCTTCCCCATTAGTTCCTTATTGTTTTTAACTGAGTCTAATATTAGGTTTTATAGGGTCACTTTTAGTTTCTAATATGGTCCCTTTATTATCCTTTTAGCCTAAATATTTAATCATAAGGCCTAAATTTATCAATATAAATGAGACCTTAGCCTTAACACTTTAGCTTAAGTCTTTACTTTACCATAGGTTCTAACATAGTGTCCTTACTTGTTTTCAAATGAAATGGCTCACGCTTCATTGCAAGGCATGATACAATGGAGTAAGGAAGACCTAGGTATTAACATAAAAACATGAAACTTGAAAGATATAATGATCCATGCTTCTGCATGCCCTTTTTATTAGACAATGTGCTGAAATCTTGACAAAGTTGAGCACTTAGTCCTTTAAACCTATCACGTTTGAGATCCCAGATCATGATCAATAGTTCTCACTTCATCATGTACTAAAGATTAGATGAAGTGAAGACATAATTGAAAATTCAAAATCTTAGGAGCTCTATAGATTTTCCACATATCACTCCCACATTTGAATATTAAAATCAAAGGGGTCAACAAGATAGAAAAGACTAATCATAAGTAGGATCCTAGATCATGATCGAATAACTCTCACTTTGTTATGATTCTTTATCCAATAGAGCGAATTGAGTCCAAGATCTTGAGAGACCCCATAGAGGTTCCAAGTGACACTCTCACATTGGGACAAAAGAGTTTGATGAGCTTAAATTTGACATTTTCTCGATTATCATTTGATGCTCATGAGGAGCTATTTCATGTTCGCACGACTATCAAATTTAAGTCCATCAAAATAAAAACATAACTATCTTAAATTTCACATTTTTGAAATAATCATTCAATGTCCATGAAGATGTATTTAACATCTGTGAGACCATCAAATTTAAGATAATGAATTATTTTTCTTATGATTAAGATGCACTCCAAAATGTTTCTAGAAAGCACATAAATTGCCTTGTAGACTAATGGGAGCCCTCAAAGGACATTCAAAAACTTTAAAAATTTGAATTTAAAATATTGAAATGGTCTTATGGTTCAAATATATGCAAAATGAATTTAGTCTAGGTCTATATCTTAATGTCCTCATTACATTGTTTTTTAAATGTGGTGAACCTTATGCTAGAGACTTATACTAAGTCTTGTTTAAAAGGATCTTGGTGACATAAAATGTAGCCCAAATGCTTTTGACTAAAGGTTTTAGTGTGTTTATTAATATATAAAATCCCTATGTCAAATTTCAACATTTGATCCTTATATCATTTTGACCCTTTCGAGCATGTTCTATGAGATTAACATAAATATTTTAGACCAAAGTATGCACTATGTTTATTAAACATAGCATAAAATTTGAAAAAAAGTATTTAGCCATCGTTCCCTTTGTATGTATCTAGGAGATTGAGTTATAAACACTTTAGCCTAAAATTCATTTCATTTTTAATAAACACAAAATGAACCTTAGCCTAAGGTATTTAAAACCTAAGTCCCCACCTAGTTCTTTTATTTAAAACTTAACGTAAAATGCTTTAACCTAAGTCTATATGTGAAATAGGCTTAGGTACAAATATTTTAGCCTAACTTATTTTATGTTTGTGTGATAAATTTAGGCTCATTAATCTTTTTAGATGTTATGGCTTGCACTTCATCATGGGAGAATGATCCAGTGGTACGAAAGCATCGATGACTTTTTAATAGAGCTCCAAGAGCCCAAAGGCTTGATGCATGGTGAATGAAAGTTCAAAGTAGACTTACAAAGGTACCAAATCTCAAAAGGGCCATAGAGGTTCCAAGTGGAATAACCACAGGACTTGAGACCAAAAGGAGTCAATAATGAATGAGGTCTCAAATCATCATCTATGGTTTGTGGTCACTAATAGGATCTTTATCTGATAGTGAAAAGAAGATGGGGCATTTTTAAATGCCAATGGATAGTACTCAAAAGGAATTTATGAAAAACGTCATGAAAAGTGACAACTAAGTGCCACATAAGAACAAAATAATAAAAACTAAGATCTTGTATGTTTGAAAATGTAAAAGTATAAAGATGGAAATCCAAATCAAATCCAAGGAATGTATGAGCTAAAGTCTAGATACACCCTCACCATTAAAGCTTCAAAACCCTAAACCTTACATAAAATAAACCCTAAGTGAACTCAATTAATCATAATTCAATTTGAGAAGAGCTTAATTATGATTTAAGTATATAAGAGTTAGCACAAAGACCAATTGTAATTCACTATTGAATAATTTATAGAATCAGAAGTCATGGTATCTCACAAGCAGTAATTAAAAGAGGAAAAAGAAATCTATCTCTCTATGGAAAATGAAGGAAGAGTATTCTAGGATAATGAATTAGACACCATAGCCAAAAATAATGGAAACAATAATTGGTTCAAGCTCTTCTAGACCATAGAAAGGATAACACCCATTTCTAAAGAGGATTACCATAGTTAACAAGAGATACTATGACCTAGCCATAGTTCAAATGGCTATCCTTCATCATCTTGTTGCCAAAATAGAGGTAATTCACTATATCAATGTGCTTATTCTATTTTTTATAGACTATAGGATTGATAGTGATTGGATCATTCATGAAGGGATCTCTTAGAGAGTTATTTATAATTCCCCATTAGCCTTTGAAACATATTATAACCTCCTAAAGCCCCATGTGGACCTACCCACAATAAAGGAATGGACCAATAATAATGACCTAGATACCATCCTCAAACCATGGTTACTCTAAGGGAACCATGTATTCTATGACTTTGAGGGTAGGATCCCAATTATCTAATTTAAGGATGGAATTAGGGTTATCATTACCTTACTAAATAGAGCATCAAGATCCCCTCAACTACCTATGTGAACAATATTTGGGTCTATTTTGTGTATTTCATGGTAGAGAAAGATCTTGTTCCTCCAGTAGGGGATATGATCAGTGTCTTCCTCAAAAATAATTTACTACTATCAAGAGGAAGACAAGTAATAAATTATTATTAATATCCTATTTACTAAATGTCTTACTTGCTTCCACCAAGGTCTTATACATAAGAAAATGGTCTCCTAAAGGTATAACCACCATCTCCCATCACTACTCAAAGTTTCACATCTTCAAGTATAGGAACCAAATATAATTCATCGATGACTGTGTATACCCTACACTAGTGGAGGTTATTACAGGGTTTTCCATGCCTAGGGTTCACCCATTGATTAATAAATATGTATAATTAATGGGAGATATCTGGTTTTACCTAGATTTCATAGTGATCTGGTTTTACCTAGATTTCATAGTGATCTAAATTGATTAATAAATATGTATAATTAATGGGAGATATCTGGTTGTATTGATGGATTTTGTAAAGAGAAGAGGAAGGGACTTCTCAATCCCTTTCCTCTAATAATTATAAGGACTTTGTTATAGGGTTGGAAGTAGGTAGACACCATGTCTAGGCATAGGGACTCTTTTGCGTTCCAATTAAATGATCTCAAGTAGTGGGATCCCAATAACAAAGTGAGCAATCATCTGAAGAGAAAGCAATTCCCCAAACCTATGTATGTACATTAGCTTAGTTTCCAATACACCATTTATATTATGGAAAGTAAATTTGAGGAAGTATTGACTAGAATCAAGGGATATAACATTAAAATTGAGCATAGATTGACAAGTGATGATAAACTAACAAGGGATATATAGAAAATACATCCTCTCTAATATCATTTGTTGCTTGAACCTTCCAAGCCACATCAAGAACAACCTCGATTAGAAAAACCATAACCCCAAGGGAAAATTATATAGGGACATATCAAAAAAAAGATAGAAGAGATACCTAGAGAGGGATGCTCATCCTCAAACCTACCAAAAAGGATAGCATCTCCTGTTAAACACTTAGACAAGATTACTTTAGAGCCATATAAGATAGTTAAGGAAACCCTTAGATTTATTTTTGATGCATTTGACACCAATGAAGGAGAGAAATATATTGAAGAAACACAATCCTAAGAAGGGGATCTTGATAAAGAGATAAATAAGGAAGTTTATCTTGATATAGTCCCAATGGCACCCAAAGAGAAGAGAAAGGTAGATTTGGCATTGGTCCCTATTGAATCAAAGAATCCAAGGTTGAATCTCACTCATCTTATGATTGAAGTCAAGTTTTTTAGTGATGAGCACCCCATCCATGAACTAATCATCCCTAATTGGTTCATTTATTGTAAATTGTAGAATATACCCTCTTTGTCCCACTCATGGGCACTAACAAAGGTTGTTAGCTTTTATGTCCATGATGATATCAAGAAATGAATCAATGACTTGATGAAATATGAAGAAGAAATGAGGATAGTGGCCATTGTAGGGCCAAAAATCAAGAAAGTAGATGCTCTAGGAGCATCCAAAAACACTAGAGTTAAGGTCCTAGAGCCTTCAAAATATAAAGAACCAATTAATATAGTATAATTAAATCTAGAGTAATATAGATTGGAAAGGATAACTACAAGGAAAGCCATGGTGGGAAATAAGGATTTCACTTTCCATAAGGTTGAACAATTTATAGGCTTAACCCCATTTGGAGGGAGATAACTTGGTGAGGTTCTTATCCATGAGGAATATGTTAAGAGCATACTTGAGGCTCATTCAGCTCAAGCCAAAGATGGGATTAGAGTAATGAAATAAAGGATTAAAAATTTATAAAAGGAAGGAAAACTTAGAGACAATCCATTTTATCATTGTCTAATTCCACAATAAATATGTTTGAAGCATCATTATTTTATATGTTTGATTGTTTGAAATAAATAAGGCTGAAGCAAGATGTATTAAGCCAACAAGGTGAGGTGGGTAAGGGATTAATAACATAGTGGCAGGAGGTAGAAACCAAGATAAGGGATCTCATTATCATTTTTATCAGGGATAGAATCCCTAAATTCAAAATGATTACCCTGGTCACCTGAATGTTATATTGGGGATAATGGTAGATGAGATCCAGAGTCTAAATATGTGGACAAAGAGTTTGGACAGACTCCTCACTAATGATAAAGAATCAATTTCTAGAATTGAATAACTCCTATGCACTATGACATCTAATCCTACCAATAATAAATCCCTAGGTATTTTTCATGATGTAGAGTATAATAATAGATTTACCTTGGTAATGCAAGAGGTAAAGGGAAAAATCCAAGGCAAATCAAGTAGTGACAATGGCAAGATTTTGGGCATGATCTTCATAGTCAAGGAAAATATTGGAGAATCTCAGAGCATCAAAGAAACTATGGTTAGAGATGTTATGGACATAGATGAATTAGCTAATTAGGAGGAGGTTTGTCTCTTAAAACTAGTTGTGGACCTAGAGCTTGCCAAAGAACATCAGAGGGCCATGAATCTTCTACAAGAGAAATAGGGGAGTCCCTCGGTAATGGGCCCATTAAGAATATTGATATTCCTTTTTAAAAACATTATAATATTTTTAATAGGGAATGTTCTTATGTAAGGAATATGCTTGTTTATTATCATATTGCCTCTTAGTTAGTCTAATTTTGAGAAACAAATTTATTCTAGAGATTTCTAAAGAAGGACAATTATCCTTATCTTCTATATAGTTATATCTTGTAACTGACTAGTGTACTACCTTATCTTTCTATAAAAGGCATGCATTACCATATTTTAAGGAGAGAATTTTGAACAATTTTTTTTATACTTAGAATAATTAACATAATAAAGGAATTTTATAAGGATTGTCCATATTTTATGTGTCAATTATTAATATAGCTTTTCTCTCAATTACTAGTTCGTGTCTTAAATTTGAATAGGTTTTTTCAAAAAAAATTTGGGTTGCATATTTAATCATAGGGTTTATAATTTATGTATATTCTAGATTAGTTAAAATATCTTAAATTTTCTTCACTTCATTTTGCTCTGTATTTAGATGTGCAAATGTTATTTGATTATAGTAGTAAATCTTTAAAGTAAACTTGGTTCTTACTTGTGATTCTTTACATCATCCTTAAAAGTTTGCCCGATATATAGTGAAATCTGAGCTTAAGATATTTTATACTATATATTGGTTTGAATGCATACTCAATTGTAATTAAAGATTTGTTATAATGTTTGAGGCTAAGATAAGAAATCACTTATTTTTTTTGCCCTACTCTCCTCATTTGCTTTTTTTAACCAAATAATTGTAGCTTAAATTCCATTATAAATATCCATCTAGATTAGTCTATATCTTAAGTTTTAATCATAATTCACTAATCATTATCATAGATACTAACAATCCATAGATAATTGGACCATGATGGCTCCCAACCATCAATTAACATAAATTTGTGGGAATAGTTAAACATTGCTTTGCCACTATTTCACCATAGGTAACATTAAGTTGACAAAACCTACCACTCATGCTATAAATTCATATAATTCTAAAATGATAAGTGTTTTTGTACACTAAGGACATTTATGGTACACAAAGGCATCAAAAAGTCATGTTAGTGCTAGAGAGAGGGCCAATCTCTATGAATTGGTTGGTTATTTGTTTATCTTAGTCTATTTTGATCTAAGATTGATGTTATCTTTGCATTTTTGAGTAATCCTTTTGTTATAAGTGTAAAAATCATTGGTATTTGTGGTATTTGACTTATCTTTATGCTTCCTTAGGCAAATATCATAGTCCTTTGAGGTTTTATTCTTGTTTGTTGTAAAAATAGCTTGAGACTTGAGAATCCATAATATTTGAGGTTAGGATGGATTATTTTGATTAAATTTTGGCATATATTTCATATATATGAGTTCATTTGAGCTTATACTTATAAGATTGATCATATTTGCATAATTAAGGACACCTTTGAGCTATATTAGGAAAATACTTACATCATTTACTATTCATTACACAATATTTTCAAAATGAGCTTAATGTGTAGGTTTAATCCTAGTTATTCTTAAATATTATGTTGATAAATCATATTTCAAATAGGATCTTCAATATTCAAGCTAGAATTACCAAGGATTCAATCCAGATCACACTCAAAGACAAGGGAACCTTTGCTTGAACTTGAGATTCATAGAAGAGCTAGGTATGATAAAGGTAAATGCAAGGGATCCAAATATTTTCCAACTTCACCTCTTCAAGGTACCTTTACCTAAAACATTCTTCCAAGTATGGCTTGGCTAGGATACTCTTCAATTATTGTGCTAGGTGTGCTACATGATCTCCCATGTAATCTTGAAAAGTATTTGCCTACATTTAGTTTAACCAGTATAGTGACTATTAAAGAGCATATTAAGTCTTTTAAAGTTACCTTAAGGTTGATAAATCTTGTGTATGAGGATGTATTTTACAAGTTATTTCCCTTTAGCTTTAAGGATGTTGGTTATGAATGGGTTTTGAACTTTCTTGATAATTATATTACTAGATGGGATGGTTTCACTAATTTTTTCATAGATCAATTATGTAAGATTGTTAGTCCATGTGTTACAAACCATTAATTCACCAACATTAGAAGAGATGAAAGTGAGGCCATAAGGTCCATTAATGCTAGATTTTAGAAAATGTATAACAAGACCATATAAAATTATAAACTTGATGATGTTTTAGCTCTAAAAATCTATAAGGATGTAGTGGATCCCATGACTTCTACATTTTTGAGGAGATTTATTCCAGCTTCATTGGTTAGGGCCTATTCTAAGTTAGTGATCATCAATGATCAAATACAACCCTGGGGGAAAATGGTCTATTCTATTCTATACATCAACCCACATATGCCCATTCCAAATGTATTCCCCAACAACAACAAGAATATTCTAGCCTTGAACCAACTTCTAAATCTAAATCAGTTTCCCTTAAGTCATTCTACTACCAATCAAAAATTAGGATTCTTGAATCATCCTACTAATGGATTCGATTAAATAATGAATGAGGTTTAATATACTCTACTAATAATAACTAAGTGCACAATTCTAAAAATATTAAGAATGAGAATGAGTCTATCTTGAAAATGGTCCAAAAATTAAGCACTGATTTCCTTTAGTTGTAGAAACAAGTAGGAAATAATGAAGAAATATCTAGTAAGAACTACTCATTTCAAAGGTTTAATAGGACAAACAACGTATTTTAGAATAATGTTTTCCATAATAACAAGACTAACGAACCATATTCTAGTAATAAGACTATGGAAACTAATCTTATTGATATAACATTACGTAATTATTATATAGTGCACTATATAACCAAGCATGGGAGATTGATTATATAGAATTTTGCAAATATTTTGAGGCTTTTCAAGAAGAATTAGACACATTTGAATTAGTCCCTAACAAGGATAGAAGTGAAGGTAACTCAAGATATAAATCATCCGATCAAGCCTTTATGGTGGAGGCCTTTGATTTCCCCTTTCAAGAGGAGAATGAACCTGATGAGATCCCTGAGGAGATCTAGGCCTTCCAATAATTCTTGAAGAACACATATCCCTTAAGGAATAGAGAGAAGCAACATCCATTAACTACCTTAACACCTCCAAATAACTTTAAAACTCCTATTAACACATCTTCAAGAAATAACCTAGAGCCACCTAAAGGGAGTATCACTAAGCCCAACAATGATATTCCTAGTTATTCTAATAAAATTGAATATAATATAGTTAAGGATATGAAGAAGATAAAGGATAAAATCACTTTACATGAACTGACATAGATTATAGAATAAAGGGACTTCCTACTGGAATCACTATCAAAGAAGTCTATCAAGCCACCCAAAGTTGGCCATACTAATGTGACTTTACACAAAGCTAAGGTAGAGTCTCCTCCTTTCTTGCTCACTATCAAGATGTTTGGTAAGAACTTTGATAACTATTTATTAAATGTTGGTGCCTCTAGTAATATCATGCCATTAGGTATATTAAAAATAACTTGGCTTAACTCTTATTAAGTTTGATAGAGCTATAACTCAGTCAGACAAATTTAGAGCTAAGGTTATTGGAGATATATTAAATGTTCATAATCAATTATCTTCTAATCACATAGTGAAGTCATTTATTGATATCCAAATTTTTGAAATTCCTAATGTGTATGAAATCTTGTTAAGTAGGGAATAGACCAAAGCTTTGAATGGCTATATGTCCATAGATTATTCACATTTATGGCTACCTTGGAAAGGAGTCCTAAACTAGATCAAGGTTAAGAGAGAGCCGAATATGAAGCAAATGATCATTGAGTAAAATTATATGAATGAGAGGGTCAACATAATCAACCCAAACTTATTTTTTTCACCCTAGAGGCTACAAAGATATGTGATCATAAAATCACCCATGTTGTTCCTCGAATTTAGAAGTTACATTTTGATGGTGTTAGCTGTAAGGTTGGATTTGGAGTTAGTTTTGTCCTAACTAATCCTACTGGTAAATAATATCATGCATCCTATAATCTCTAATTCCCTTATACTAATAATCTTACTGAATATGAGGCCCTTATCCTAAGTTGAAATTTGATATAAATAATAAATTTAGAGAACTACTAGTCTATGAAGATTTTGAACTAATGGTCAATCAAGTAAGGAATAAATATCAATGCAAGCTATCATAACTTACAAAATATAAGTTTAGGGTCTAGTATCTAATTAAGTCACTTGATGCTTTTAGTATTATCTCAATCCCTAGAGAAGAGAACCAAGTTACTGATGAGTTGGCATCTATAGTAGCCAACCTCATACCCAACTAAGATTCCTCAAAGATTAGCATTGAACTAATACCTTGTCTTTCAGTGCCTGATAATGTTAATGAATTTCAAAGATTCAATGATGATCAATAGATATTAGATTTCATTACCAATTCTAGAGCATTTGATGCTCATATTATTGATGAGACTAATGAAAATACATCCAAGGAAGACAAATTTGATGGTAAAATCACTCAGTTGAATGACAATAAAATCTCTAAAAGGATGATTACTTTAGAGAGACTATTTGATCAAGAAAAATTGGTTGAGGTCTCTAAGATTCCTAAGGTAAGTGGGAAGGAATATAATGTTGTTGATCTTGGTCTCAAAGATCAACCCCATATGGTAAACATTGGAAAAGCTTTCCCAAACATTGAGAACATGGAGGCCAATGAGTTGTTTACCCAATACAAGGATTTCATAGCATGGTCTTATAATGACCTAATGATCTTTGATCTAAGGTTCATCACCCATACTATACCTCTTAAATAAAGTTGTAGTCCCTTAAGATAAAATCAAAGACTAGTGAACCATTTTCTTAAACCAATGATCTTTAAAGAGGTCAAGAGATTACTAGATGATAGAATTATGTTTCCCATTAGGAATTCTACTTGGGTGGCTAATTTGGTGTTGGTTAAGAATAATAATGGTGAGATCAAAATTTGTATTGACTTAAGGAACTTAAACAAAGCATAAAATAAGGATAACTCTCCTCTTCCTTATCTTGACTAGGTTATACAAGTTATTTAAGGTTCAACCATGATGTCTTTTCTTGATGTTTTTTAAGAGTATAACCAAGTGTTTGTTGACAAATAAGATAATATGAAGACAACTTTCACCACCAAGTGGGGGACCTTTGCATACAAGATAATTCCCTTTGGGTTAATAAACATAGGAGCTACATTCCAAAGGGCCATGGACCATGCCTTATAAGGTATGATAGGTAAATGCATCATTATATATATGGATGATCTAATATTTTTTTCTAAAAATAGGGATTATCACTTTATGCATTTATAGTAGGTGTTTGAGAGATATAGAAGGTATAGAATTTACTCAAACCCTAAGAAGAGTATCTTTTGTGTTATTGAAGGAAAATTATTGGGGCATGTTATAACCAAGGATGTGATTTCTATAGATCTTGAAAGAATGGAAGTTATATCTAGGATAGAGCCTCCAAATAATAGAAAAGAGATACAATCATTTTTTGGTGAAATTTCATTTCTAGCTTTATAGAGATTGTCAAGACAATAAATGACATCCTAAAGAAGAATGCCGAGGTCACTTGGAATGAAGATTCTAGGAAGGAATTAAATGACATTAAGAAATCCATTATCCAATCTCTAGTCTTGATAATTCTTAAATTTTCAAAGGACTTCTATCTCTACTCTTTTGCATCTAACCTTACTATGGCTACAATTTTAACTCAAAAGATTGATGGGTGTGATCACCCAATTGATTCTATGAGTACTAACTTGAAGAATGCTGAGTTAAATTATTCATTAATTAATAGGTAGGCATATACATTAGTTAAGGTATTAAATAAATTTAGTCATTATATTCTTATAAATAAGGTGCATGTTATTCTACGTCACCCTACCACAAAGCTTATGTTGAGCTAGAATGAGCTTGAAGAATGTAGAGGTAAGTGGATGTCTATTTTATAGGAATATGATATATAAATGAAGACAATAAAACTGGTAAGGTGCCAAGGCTTGATCTAAAGTTTTGATAATACCATCCCTAGGTTAAGTATTATGCAAGTGGATCAGCATAACTTTCAATCTAGTTAGTGGTATGATTCCATCATTCATTTAATATTTAATGTTACCTATCCTACATGATTAACAAGGGAGAAAAATAGGGGTATAAGGCTCAAAGTATAATATTATCTAATTAATAAGGGAGCCTTATATAGAAAAAAACTTTGAGGGAGTCTACCTAAGGTGTGTCTCAAAGGAGGAAGCTACCTAGATTATGAATACTTTTCATGAGAAGTTTGGAAAAGGACATCCATCTTGGAAAATCATAGCCCACAATATCCTTAGAGTTGGTTACTATTTTAAGATGCCCACAAGCATGTAAGGTAATGTTACTCCTACCAAATTTTTAGCACAAAGGAACCAAAGGTATCAATGCCTTTACAACCAGTTATGGTTGACAAACCCTTTGCTCAATGGGGATTGGATTTTATTGGTGTGATCAACCATAATTCATTTGAAGGTCACAAATATATCCTAAATAACATAGATTATTGCACCAAGTGGACTGAATCTATAGCTACCAAATAATTTAGGACTAAAGAAGTGATTAGTTTCTTGGAGCAGAACATTTGTACTATATTTAAAAATTTAGTCTCTCTAGTGTGTGATAATGGTTCTACATTTACATCCATAGAGATGACTAAATGGGCTTATGACCATGGAATTTGTCTCAAGTTCTCATGTAACCATTATTCCCAAGGAAAGGGAGTGTTTGAGTCTACCAATAAGAACCTAATGAAGTAAATCAAGAAGTCTATGATAGACAAGCCTAAGACTTAGCATAAACTACTCAAATATGCCTTATGGTTAGATAGGATCAGAATCAAGAAAGCCTTGAAGGCATCACCATTTTTATTGGTGTATGGCCAAGAGCCAATATTACTTATCACTATTAAGTTGGTACATAAAAAATTAATGCAAGAATACATGGAGGAAATATAGGATCTTGCAGGGTCAATATAACTAAGCATCACTCAAATGTAAGATGTAAGGGAGCAAGATTTTACTAACTTTAGTAGACATAAAACCATAGTAGAGATATGACTTGACAACAGATCAAGGTATTCAGACAAGGGGACCTAGTTCTCTATTGGGGAAAAACATCTGAGTGTAAGGGCAATCATGGAAATTTTACACCTCTATGGATTGGCCCCTATAAAATTACAAAAAACATTAGGAGACAACACCTTTAAGCTCAAATACTTACAAGGAGCAAAGCTCACACTACCCACCAATGGGTAGTACCTCAAGCATTACTTCTTTTCTATGCCACCTGAAGTCTTTATGGAATAAAATTATAAGATGGTTAGAGTTAGTGTAGGTAGGTTAGTTAGTTCTTTCGTTCATATCACTTATTTGTATATAAGTATGTACATTCGTAATTTTCTTTTATTATACTTTTTTCTTTTGTTTCCTTATTCCTTGATTCCAATAAGTCCTTTTAGATAATCTTGAGCTCAAAGTTTAATAATTTTTCCTAGAACCCTAAAGTTCAAGAATGTGGGTGTGAACCTAATACATATGATAACCATGGATCTAAAATATAAGCCTAATGTTGTGATTTAAAGGAACTGGTGAAGACTGATGAATGGGTTAAATATTTTATGATAACTTAGACATTATATTGACCTAAACTTGGGTCTAATAAAATTTGCACTTGTAAGATGAAAGCTTAATTTGTTGAAGCATAGCCATGCTTGCACTTAACAAACATCCTTGCCTAGGATAATTATTATATCCATAGGTGATTCTCTAAATATGAAACACTTAACAAAATCCTTAATTTTAGCTACCCTAGTTCCTAACCTTATTGAAAGCATAAAAATTTTAAAAATTCAAAAAATGAAGATGCAATGCAAAATCAAAAAAATTTCAAGCATACGTGATTTTGGTAATCTCCATTAGGTCTATGGCTGCCTGGTTGGCAGTGGAGCAAGGCCTTTAAAGGAGCCAAATGTATCTTTTTTAGGGTTATGGATGCCTAGTTAGTAGCAAAGTAATTCCCAAGCCTTCCCTAAACTAAAGCATGGATCTTAATTAATACCTAAGCATGCTCTAAGTTAGTGTTAATGATTAAAGATATTAAACCTAGAATTTGTCTCTTGAATCCCATGGAAAATAATAAATGGAATCAAATCACACAATAGTATGGCTATGTCTTAATGTTTTATCCAAATTTTTCAAGTGTAAGGTTTATTTCAACCATAAACTAATCTAGATAATGGAATAGATCAAATAAAGTGGATGGCTTAGCTATTTATGTAAACCAAAGTCTCTAGGTTCTAACATATTACTATTTTCCTTGAGAAGTCAAAATTTGTTGAGGTCAAGATACCCCCCCTTTTTTTTTAAACTGAGACCCTTGAGATGTTTTTAAGCTTAACCCTACAAGCATGGCATATTTTTGATATTATGTAAAATTTAAAGATCATCCACTATATCAAACTTGGGTATTGATTTATGGTGTGTTTTAATCTTACCTAACATTGATAATTATTGGTCTTCATGTCTTTAAGTTTTAGTTTTCATGGAGCCCTTGCTAATGGTTCATGTTGTAAAACATTGACACAAACCCATAGTTCATGTTTGAATTCAAATTTGGTGGGAATTAATTGGCAAAAACATTTTAAATTTATTTTGGACTTGATCACAAATTTCATGTTTAAAGATTAGTTTTATTTTTTAACACAACTAAAAATTTATCCCAAAATATATTTGGTCCCCTTTATTATCTTCCCCATTAGTTCTTTATTGTTTCTAACTGAGTCTAATAATTGGTTTTGTAGGATCCCTTTTATTTTCTAACATGGTCCCTTTGTTAACCTTTTAGACTAGAGTTTTAATCCTAAGGCCCGAGCATATTTATTAATATTAATGAGAACTTAGCTTTAACACTTTATCATAAGTATTTAATTTATTATGGGTTCTAAATTAATTTCCTTGCTTCCTTGTATATACAATAACCTATGTTTCATTGCAAGGCATGATCCAACAAAGTGAGGAAGACCTGGGTCTTAATTTAAAAAATATGTAACTCATAAGATCCAATGATCTATGCTTCTTTGTGGCATTTTGATTAGACAATGTGAATAAATTATAATAAAGTTGAGCACTTAATCCTTCAAACCTATCATGTTTAAGCTCCCATGTCATGATCAATGATTATCACTTCATCATGGACTGAAGATCAAATTGAACAAAGATATCATTGAAAAGTCAAAAACCTAGAATCTCCACAAAGTTTCCATAGGACACTCCCATATTATAAGATTAAAATCAAAGGAGCCTTCATGAAATAAAATACCAACCATGATCAAGCTCTTAAATCATGATCTAATGGACCTCACTTTGTCACAATTCTTGATCCAATAGAGTAAATTGTGTTCAAGATTTTGAGAGACCCTATAGAGGTGCCAAGTGGCACTCTCAGATTAGGACATAGGAGTTTTATGAGATTAAATTTGACATTCACATAACCATCATCTGATGCTTGGAAATATATATTTGACATCCACATGACTTCCAAATTTAAGCCCATCAAACTAAAAGCTTCACTAGCTTAAATTTGAAATTTTCATGACAGTCATTCAACATCTATGAGGATGTATTCAACATCCGACAAACCATCAAATTTATTCTAATGAATTATTTTGCTTAAGACTAAGATTTACTCCAAAATGTTGCTAAAAAGCTCATAAATTGTCTTGCAGACTAATGGGATCCCTCAAAATATGTTTAAATGCTTGAAATATTTGAACTAAAATTATTGAAATGGTCTTATGTTTCAAATATATGCAAAATTAACTTAGTCTAAGTCTATATGTTAAGGTCCTCATTACATTTTGTTTGAATGTCATGAACCTTAGGCTAGAGACTTATACTAAGTCTTATTTAAAAGGATCTTGGTGACATAAAACTTAGCTGAAATGCTTTTAACTAAAGGTTTTAGTGTGTTTATTAATATAATAAATACCTATGTCAAATTTAAACATTTTATCCTTATATCATTTTGACCCTTTTGAGCATGTTATATGAGCTTAACATAAATATTTTAGCCCAAAGTATGTGTTGTGTTTATTAAACATAGAGTAAAGTTTGACCTAAAATGTTTAACTATGGTCCCCTTTGTATGTATCTAAGAGACTTAGTTATAAACACTTTATCCTAATTTTCATTTTGTGTTTAATAAAAACCAAATGAACCTTAGCCTAAGGTATTAACAACCTAAGTCCCTACCTAGTTATTTGATTTAAAACTTAGCATAAAATGCTTTAACCTAAGTCTATTTATGAAATAGACTTAGGTAAAAATATTTTAGCCTAAGTTATTTTATGTCTATATAATAACTTAAGGCTTATGCATGTTTTTAGATCTTATGGCTTGTGCTTCATCATAGGAGAATGATCGAATGGCATGAAGTCATAAATGAATTTTTAATGGAGCTCTGAGATCCTATGGGCTTGATGCATGGTGAATGCATATTTAAAGTATGTATAAAAAAGGATCTAAAGACCTATTTAGGTGCTAAATGACACAACCACAAGACTTGAGACCAAAAATAACCAATAATGAATGAGGTTTTGGATCACAATAATTAGTCTATAGTCACTCATAGGATCTTGATCTAATGATGTGAAGTAAATGGGGATTTTTAAATGACAACAGCTAGTGGTCAAAAGGTATTTATGAAAAGTTCCATAAAAAGTGCTAGATAGATGCCAAATAGGTTCCATGTAAGCATAAAATGACAAAAAACTAAGATATTGTGTGTTTGAAAATGCAAAATTATAAAGGTAAAAATCCAAATCATATCCAAGGCATGTATGAGCCAATGTCTAGATATACCCTTTCCATTTAAGATTTAGAACCCTAAATCTTACATAAAAGAGACCCTAAGTGAACTCAATTAATCATAATTCAATTTGAGAAAAGATTAATTTTTATATGAACATATAAGAGTTATCACAAAGACCAATTAGAATCCAATAGTGAATAATTTGTAGAAGCAAAATTCATGGTATCTCATAGGCAGTAATGAAAGTGGAAACAAAACTCTATTTCTCCATAGACAATCAAACAAGAGTCTTCAAAGATATTAAATTGGACACCACAACCTGAATAATGGTAACAAGAATTAATATAAGATCTTATGGACCATAGAAGGGATAAAACCCATTACCAAAGAGGAGTAGAGGATTTCCATGGTTAACAAGACATACTATGACTTGGTCATAGTTCAAATTATTGGCCTTCATCATGCTACTACCAAATTTGATGTAATTCACTATATTAATGTTCTTGCTCTAATTTTTATAGACTATAGGATTGATAGTGATTGGATCATTCATGAAGGGGGATCTAGGAGAGTTGTTTATATTTCCCCATTAGTCTTTGAAACATATTATAAGCTCCTAAATCCCCATGTGTACCTACCCACAATAAAGGAATAGACCAATCATAATGACCTATATACCATCCTCAAACCATGGTTACTCTAAGGGAACCATGTATTATGGTAATTTGAGGGTATGATCCTAATTTTATAATTTATGAAGGTAATTAGGGTTACCATCACACTTTTAAATAGAGCATTAGGATCCCCTTCAACCAACTATGTCATCAAGAGATGGGTCTCCTTTGTGTATTTCATGGTAGAGAATGAGTTTGTTCCTCTAGTAGGGGATATGATCAATGTCTTCCTAGTGAAACAATTTACTACCATTAAGAGGAGCATAAGCAAGTAGTTATTCATGATGTATTATCTACTAGATGCCCTGCTTGCTTCCATCAAGATCCTAGACATAAAAAATTGGTCTCTTGAAGTCAGAACCACCATCTCCCACAACTACTCAAAGTTACACATATTAAAGTATAAGAACCACATTTAATTCACTTATGATTATATATACCCTACCCTGATAGAGGCTATTATAGGGTTTCCCATGCCTAGGGTTCACCCATTGACTAAGAAATATGTAGAGTTGAATGGAGATATTTAGTTTTACCTAGATTACACAGTGATCCAAATTGAGGGAATCTTGCCCTCACCCTATAGATTACCCTATATATTACCTATTCATGTGCCTAAAAAGTTGGTAGAATAGGAAATTACCTCTCAACTCATCAATGGTGTTGATTAGGTTTGCAAAGAGAAGTGGAAGGGCCTCCTCCATCCCTTTCCTTTAATAATTAGAAGAACAATGATACAAGATTGGAAGTAGGTGGACACCATGTCCAAGCATAGGGTCTCCTTTGTGTTCTAATTATATGATCTCAAGTAGTGTCATCTTAATAACATAGTGAGTAATCATCTAAATAGCAAGTAGTTACCTAAACCTATGTATGCACATCAAATTGGTGTCCATAACACCATCTATATTATGGAAAATAGCTTTGAGGAAGTATTAACTAAACTCAAGGGATACAACATTAAAATCGAGTATAGATTGAAAAGTGATGATAAATTAGAAGGGGATATATGGTAAATACATCCTCTCTAGTTTCACTTTTAGCTTGGACCTTCCAAGCCACTACTGATAATTTTGACCGTGTAGGTCAAATTGTAACCCTTATCATTTAAAACTTTTCAAAAACATGCCTTTTTGTCCAAGTGTTAGGAATTGGTCTTTGAATGTTTTTCTAAAGGGAAACTTATCAAAAGGTTGAATGGTATAATTCCTTTGAAAAAGGTCCAAATTAAAAGATCTAAAGGGTCATTTTTCTTTAAGAAGATCCATTTCAAAAAGGTCAAGGACCATTTCATGTTTTTTGAAGGGGTCTTCTCCAAAAATCCAAAGGGACATTTGTATAAAATATGAAGGGACATTCTTTTAGATAAATTGTATAAAATAATGTGTTGGACAAAAAAGCTAAAAGAAAGAGACAATTCAAAAACCCAAAAGTCATTTTCAAAAATCCTGAGAGGGTCATTTCAAAATTTTGAGGACATGAATTCCTTTAAACAATTTGACTGAAGGAATTGAAATAGACAAAATCTTGAAGATATAATTCCTTTAGACTTTTTGTCTAAGGGAATTGTTCAAAATGAAAGAAAGAAAAGTCACAAGAAAGGATGAAGGTAAATGGACCAAGCAAAATCCTGAAGAGGAAATGAAGGAAGATGAAATTTGAGAGAAATTTTGACCATAGGAATAGATAGAAGTAGAAATAAAGATCTCAAACAATAGTTTGAAGGAATACATGTATAGCATGCAAAGTGGCCTAAGAAAATATTAGATGCATCCAAGATGAGCATGCACATGAAAAAATCCAATAAAGATATCAAATTTTCCATCTATAATAAGATCTATAGTCTAAGACATGTAACTACCTTCAAGCATGAATCTCTTCATTCCAAAGGGAGACTCAAATGCATGAAGGGCTCAAAGATTTTATCATTAGAATAAGCTAACAAGGAGTTCAATCTAAGTTTCTATGCCATGTATTTTATATTATTTTAGAGTTTTCATGCACCTCTCACTCATCATGGTCCTTTTCTATGAAAATAAAGGCTATTTATAGTTTATTGGTCAAAGCTTCAGTTAATTGTTTGTTGAAGTCATGCTTATCTCTTAGTCATCTCGTGCATTCAATGATCCAAATAAGCTTCAAGTTTAATTAAGAGGCATAATATTTTGAAGATTTTGGCATAGTTTTCATGCATGGAATAGATTAGTCTAAGATGAGCCCACTATTCATTTTCAATGCCAAAGAGTTTTTCATGCAAGGCTTAAGACAAAAAGATATTATTAGAAGGCTTGGTTATTCTTAGATAGCTCAAGTTGGACTTGTGTAATGTGAGATGTGATATACTCTTCTATTTTTAGTGCCAACCTCTTAGATTATGTATGATATTTCTATATAAGTTGGATTTTCCACCATCTTAATCATGAATCCCTCTTTTAACAAGACCAAATTCTACTAAAGATTGAGTTGTGTAACCTTTACAAGTAACTAGATGGATTTTTGTTTTCAAATTCTAGAATGCTAGTATAGTGTATTTATGTTAGTGATTTGCATAAGTGATATAATTTTCTTTCCTATCAAGTATTGATTCTTAACTAGTTACTAGTTGATTAGATTATGCAGGTCATGTTTTATGTTTAATATATTTTGGCTGAAGTTATTGTGGATATAAGCGGTTGATTAGTGCATTGAATCAAGCCTATTCCATAATTTCCCTCAAGATTTGATCACCAGATAGAACCTTTTCATGAAATATTGATGCATAAGAGTCATTTGGATTTGAAATTTTAGTCTTTTTCTTGTCTAATCAATATTTTTAGAAGCTAAAATTGAGTAGATGAATAATTTTTTTGGTGTATTACCATCATTAGATAGGATTTTTGTTTAGTTTTATTTGTTCCCTTTTCCTATTAGTTTGTAACATAGAGTAGATATCCTAGTTGATACACCAAAGGGAGCTAGCCCTTAGAATATAAAGATTCAAGTTGTTGATTAGGCCACCCATAGCCTAGTATTGTTTTCATGTTTTAGCTGATTGTGAAGACCTAAAACTAACTTCACAAAGGTGAACATCTAATTGACAACAATTTTTGGCACCCTTGGTAAGACATCAAATAAATTCTTTGCATAGCTAAAAAAGTTTTGTAGCAGAAGAAGATATTCATTACCATCAACATATAGTTGTGGAGCTCATAGCATCATTCAAGCAATTTGTTCATGCCAAAGGTTACCACAAGGTCATCAAGTAAACATATTCCTTTTTAATTTATATCATATAAGATATCAATGTTTAGGAGGTCAAATCCATATCCTCAAAATAAATATTCATCTCCTAGTTATCCTATTATTCTAGACACTACAATCCCCATTATCTAAATGGCCATTAGAAACCAGGTGTTTATTCCATTCAATAGAGGTATTCCATTTAATCTATCATATCTTGATGACATTATTATTTCTACTCTCAAAAGTATCCCTTTCTTCTCAAGAGAAAATCAAACAATCCCTATTGAGTATATCTAAGATGTAGCTAATCTATGTTTAGTCCATAATGTTTTTAAGGATAATGTTGTTATTATATTTATTTCTTCTTCCATCAAAGGAAATGCATTGAAATGGTATATAAACCTACCACTAAACTCCATTTCTACTTGAGATTAATTTGGTGCAGCCTTAGTCAAGTAATTTGAGGACAAATCTGATCACATATCTTTAGTTGAGTAATTAACTACCATAAATAGAGATCCTCATGAGTTAATGTTTGATTTTAACCTCAAATTCCAAAATACATGGACTAGGATACCTATGTTGATTAGGAGATCCTCTAAATATGCATTATTTTAAATCTCTTAACTCTGACATTAGTTTGATGATATAGTCAATGGGTGGTACTACCTTGCCAGATGCTTATGAGGTCATAATAAGGGTAGAGAATAGTTTGATAAAATTTGGTAAGATTTTTTCAAGGCATAAAATTACTATATGTATATAAATAAATTCCATACCATCCCATAAAATTCTACAAATCCCATCCTTAGCTCCTATTGCATCACCTAAATCTCAAATTTCAGCCCCTACTAGTCAAGCTACTGAGATAGGAGAGTTGAATATATTGTTATAATCCTTTGGGAATGAAATAGTGTAACTAAATAGACAAAAATATCAGTCTAATAATCCCTATAAAAAACAAACTTAGACCACCTATCATCCCTTCAAAGATCAAAGGCCTCCTTATCAAGGTTTTAGAGAGAATAAACCATGATATCAAACCCAAGGAGTAATAACTCTAGCTAATCATTATGTTTCCCTTGATCATAATTCTCATTCTACATCAAAGACCATTTTTCCCACTACACCTCAAAATAACTTGATGTAGGATTCAGGTCGGTAGTCCTCAAATCTCAATGATGCTCAAAACCAAGCCTAAGCTTCATAAAACATCACTATGCCAAAAATGACACAAGAAGAGTTTTCATTTCAAGGAGGTTAGTACCAAAATATAAGTTTTAAATCAAAAGGAGAGACTCAACAATTTCAAGTATAGCTTGATCTCATTAATGTAAATTGGCAAGTGGATGATCATGTTACTTTTACTCAGGGTGTTGAAACTAATAATACAAGTGGTCAAGTTAGAGTTGTAACTAGAGTTAAAAGAAGAGCCATTGATGAGATAAAAGAGGTGAAAAAAAATTTATTTACTCCTAATTTTGTTTCTAAGAGTATAAAAGAACAAATTTCTACCCCCACAACTCAAAAGAATTAGAATATAGAGGTTAGTAAAGTGAATAAATACCTCTAGTTCATGAGCAGTCAGTTCTTTAGAAATTATATCCTAAGGTTGGTGGATCTCAATTTAGTATAGTCGATAAAATAAATAATTATAATATTAGTATTAACATTAGGTATTATCTTTCCATCCCAATAAAAAAAAATATGCTCATCCAAGCGCTTTCAAATCTCAAATTATCTCTAAAATTGGTTGAGAAAGAAGGTGTTGTCTTAGCTAACTCAGATCAACTAACTAAATAATAAGTACATCAAGTAAATAGGATGTAAAATGTAGATTTAACTAAGGTAAATACAAATAAAACTCTTCCTTTCTACCTTTATTTTATATTAGGTGATACTTTGGTTCATAACTGTATGGTGGATAGTGGAGCTAGTAGTATAGTCATGCCCAAACAAATTACAAACAAGCTCAGCCTTGTTTATGAGCCAAACACTAACGGGGTATTTAAATTATATGGGTCACCAAAAAATATGGTATGCATCATCATATATCTAAAATTAACATTGCATGCTTGTCCCAATGTTACTATTTAGTAGGATGTTGTTGTGGTAGACTTGCCTCCTTACTTCGCTATGTGCCTTTCAAGGGACTTCACCTTAAAGATTGGGGGATATTTATAATCTGATTGGAATTATTTGAGGTTCATAACTAGGTATGGTTCCAATTCAATAACTAATTTTTAACATATTTCATGTTTCCATATGGATCCATATATGACAAGTGTTGTGAACACTAACTATATCATCTCAGATGATGTACTAAAAACTAGTGGATTAGAAAATGGATAAACTTTGGATGGAGTTCCAAATTTATTTATTAATGAGTTGGATTATAATTTTCATGATCATGATCCTTATAATTTTATTGAATAAATAATTGGTGTGTATTACCTTCATGAGAATGATGTACCAATTCCAGCCATAGTTAAGGATGATGAATTTAATGAAGGTTTGTGGCAATTGTACTTTTATGGATGAAGGAATAAACATGGTAATGCAGTTGGAATGATGTTATTTTATATAACAAATAAAAGGTATTTGTATTCTATTAAATTTTAGTTTGGTTGTTCAAATAATGTTGCTGAGTATGAAGCACTAGTTTACGATTTGCAATGGGCTAGGAAGATGAAAGTCAATTTATTGCAAGTTTTTGGTGATAGTGAAATTATAGTTCACCAAGTAAGAGGTTTAAATGTATGTAATTTATTTTTTGATTAAATATTTCAAGAATATAATATGGGACTTGAATATTTTTAATATTTTAACATTCAAGTAATACCAAGAGATGAGAATAAATAGGCAGATAGATTGGCTACCATTCGATCATAATTCAATATCTGAGATGATCTAAAAAGTGAGAAAATTTAGTCACATATAAAGGTGGTTGTAATGCCTTTTTTATATATAATCATGAGAATCGACAAGTGTTCAAAGATGACAATAAAATTATGAGATTCTTGCAAGAGGAGGCTAATTTCTCTTCAAGAAACCAATAAAAGTATTCGCAGTAGTATGGCAATGAGATTATGCAACTAAAAAAAATAATTTGCCCAAGGGACTAGTCACACTTGAGAACATTTTTAGTGGTGATGATGAGTTAAGGAAAGAAAATTCATCCTTGTCAACAAAAGAAGAGCACTATGCCAATGTAGAGATTGTAGTTGGTAATATTTTAAAGTTGGGTAAGGTATGTACTCCTTCATAAAAAGAAGATTTAATTGAGTTATGCACAAGTTTTGCTAATATAATTGCATGGAAATATAGTAATCTTAAAGGATTTGAACTAAGTTTAGCTCAATACACCATTGAGTTAGAGGTTGAAACTAAACCAGTGAGACAAAGACAAAGGCCCATTAATCCTAAGATTTAGCCTTTGATGAGATCTAAGCTTCACAAGATCATAGAGTCATATATTATATTTCCAATCAAGCACCCAACTTGGGTGGAAAATCTTATTTCGATACAAAATTAGAATGGTGAGATTAGATTTTGTGTTGACTTTGGTGATTGAACAAGGCTTCACTTAAAGATCACTATCCATTACCATCAATGGAACAAATTTTACAGTTGGTTATAGGTTTATAGAGGTTTTATTTTTTGTATGGATATAGTGGCTACAATCAGATTATGGTTAAGGAAGATGACCAATTTAAGATGGCCTTCACCACTAAGTGGGGGACATTTGCATATAGAAATATGCCCTTTGGTTTATATAATGTTGAAGCAACCTTTTAGAGAGCCATGGATATGGCATTCCAAGGATTTATTAACAAGTTTGTACTTGTTTATTTGGATGATATAATAGTGTTTTTAATGAGTGAATATGATCACACGGTTCATCTCAAGAAAGTCTTCAAAAGGTGCAGGTAATTTGGGGTATCTCTAAATCCCAAAATGTGTGTCTTTTCAATTCATGAAGTTAAGCTTCTTAGACATGTTATTTCAAAGCATGGTTTAAGCATAGATTATAAAAGGGTAGAGTCTATTCTTTCACTCTCCTTTCCTAAGCATAAAAAATCTATCAAAATATTCTTTTGGAAAATCAACTTCATAAGGAGATATATTTCAGATTTTTCCATTTTAGCTAAGCCACTTACAACCATGCTATATAAGAATCAAGGCTTTAACTTGTCCAAAGAAGGAGTAAAATGTTTTGAAGATATTAAGAAGGCCATAACTAGTGCTCCTACACTTACAAATATAGATTTCACAAAATATTTCATTCAGTACACATATGCTAACATGGACACCATTTTAGGCATTCTTATGCAACAAAATCATGAGGCTTTGGAGTAGCCAATAAATTTCTTTAGTCAAGTCTTTGAAGAGTATGAAACAAGGTATTATTTTTTTGAAAAACATATACTTTTAGTTATAAGGTCTCTTAAAAATTTAGATACTTGTTGTCTAACAATAAGATAGACCTAATGGTTTTTCATCCAAGCATCAAGGAGTTCCTTTTGAACAAAGATATGAATGAAAAAAGAGCTGGTTGGATAACCAAGGCAATGTATTATGATGTGTAAATTAAGGTCATAAATATGACTTGAGGCAAAGGAAATTGTGATCATTTATCTCAAGACTTGCAAGAGATTAATGAGGTTATTTTGGTGTCAAATGATGAAAAGGTTACAACTGGTCATACCTCACGTTCTAGCTAGTTTCATAACTGGGTAATCTATTTCCAAGATGGTATTTATCCATATCATATAATTTCTTCAAAAATAATATATTTTAGGTTACGGTCAATTCCATTTTTACTTATTGATGGTGTTTTGTTCAAGAAAGATATCAATGGCATGTTGCTAAGATGTATACAGCTAAACCACTTATAAATTTCTTGAAGAACTCCATCATGGACATGGTGTAAGAAATCTTTTTATCAATAAATAAATCCCTTAAGATCATTAGAGGTGGGTAATATTGGCCTATTATATTTGGTGATTGCTATGCATGGGTTAGGAAGTCCAAACAATGTGTTATGTTTATAGGAAAAGTGAAACTTGTAACCTTACCTCTTCAACCAATTATAATCAATAAACCCTTTATCCAATGGGAATTGGAATTTATTGGTGTCATAAATCCTCATTAAAATTAAATACATAAATGGATTCTAATTGTTATATATTATCTCACACATTGGACAAAAGTAGTGACATTGAAAGAAGCAAAGAAAACCCATGTTCTAGATTTCTATGAAGGTTTTCTTACTATATTTGGAGTTCGTTAAACTATTATTTATGATAATTCAATGGAATTTATGGGATATAGGATCAACCAATGGGATTTACAACGTGGAATTTATCTTGGCACATCATCAAACTATTATCCACAAGACAATGCCTTGCTAAATCTACAAATAGAACCTATTGAAGATCATAATAAGGAATATTGAAGAAAATCAGACTTCATGGCATCTTAGGTTGAATTTATCTCTATGGGATGATAGGGTCACCTAAAAAATATCAATATCCAACTCTCCATACAAGTTAGTAAATGGTAAGAAAGCAAGGTTGCCCATTTTTTTTGAGTTTCTTGCTTTAGAACTAATATATCAACTTGAGTTTTTGGAGAGTGAGCCTATGGAGATTAGGTATGATAAGATTATGGAGTTGTAAGAAGTAATAAATAAATACATTCTATCCATGGAAATTCATTAAGAAAAAGTTAAAAGATCCTTTGACAAACGACATTCTTCACAATGTTTCAAAGAAAGAGATATGGTCTTAAATTGGGATGAGGATCAAGCTAAACCAATAAGGCACACAAGGTTTGATTCATTTTGGAGTGGCCCATACACAATCTCTAGCTATAAATCCCACAATGTCTTCTAACTTAATAATATGGATGGTAAGGAGCTTCCAATCCCACTCAATGGGATACACCTGAAATATTGCTATTAAAGAGCTTGGCTCCTTGTACATAGTTAGTTTGTTTATTTTCCTCCAAGTCCTATTCAAACACATTAGTTTAGTTATTTTTTATCCCAAATAAGTTTTATATATATTTTCTTTGTGTAGTTATTTTTCTTGTTTTGTATGTTTCCCTTCTTTTTTTGGCAGATGAAGGTTATCTCATGTCAGGTCAAAAGAGAATTTGCAGTCATAGAACAAATTTGCCATTATTTTATGAGTCAACGAGTCATGTAAATGGTCTATTTCTCAAGCATAGTAGGCATACTTCCTAATTGAGTCACCAAAATGTTGACAATTTTGACCCTATAGGTCGAATTACAACCCTTATCATTCAAAAAAATTCATAAACATGCCTTTTTGTCCAAGTGTCAGGAATAAGTCTTTATAGTTTTTTCTGAAGGGAAACTTATCAAAAGGTTGAATGATACAATTCCTTTAGAAAATGTCCAAATGAAAAAATATAAAGGGTCAATTTTCTTTAGGAAGGTCCATTGCAAAAATCTTGATGACCATTTTAAGATTTTCGAAGGGGTCTTTTCCAAAAACATGAAGGGGCATTCTTTCAAACAAATTATCTAAAGGAATGTGTTTGAAAAGAAATCCAAAAGAAAGAGACATTTAAAAATCCTAAAATTCCTTTTCAAAAATCTCGAGAGGGCCATTTCAAAATTTTGGGGACATGAATTCCTTCAGATAATTTGTCCAAAGGAATTGAAATAGACAAAATCCTGAAGATATGATTCCTTCAAAAAAATTGTTTGAGGAAATAATTCAAACTGAAATAAAGAAAATCCATAGGAAACGAAGAGGAGAAATGGACAAATCAAAATCTTGAAGAGGAAATGAAGTAAGATGAAGTTCGAGAGAAATTTTGACAATGGGAATAGATAGAAGTAGAAACAAAGAGCCCAAATAGTAGTCTAAAAGAATACATGCAGAGCATGCAAAGTGGTCCAAGAAAATATTAGACATGTCCAAGATGATAATGAATATGAAAAAATCCAATAAAGATATCATTTTTTCCATCTATAAGAAGATATATAGTCCAATACATGCATCTACCTTCAAACATGACTCTCTCAGTTCTAAAGGGAGACTCAAATGCATGAAGGGATCAAGGAGTTTGGTGTTAGAATAAGCTAACAAGAAGTTTAATCTGAGTTTCTATGCCATGTATTTTTTTTTCTCTTAGAGTTTACATGCACTTCTCACTCATCAAGGACCTTTTTCATGTAAGAAAATGCTATTTATAGTTAGTTTTTCAAAGATTTAGTTGACTATTTGTTGAAGTCATGCTTATCTCCTAGGCATCTCATGCATTCAATGATTCAACTTAGCTTTAAGTTAAATCAAGAGGCATATTATTTTAAATATTGTGGCTTATTTTTCATGTATGGAATAGATTATTCCAAGATGAGCCCACTATTCATTTTTAATGCCAAAGAGTTTTTCATGCAAGGCATAAGATAAAAGGATATTTTTAGAAGGCTTGGTTATTCTTGGATAGCTCAAGTTAGACTTGTGTAATGTGGGAGTTGATATCCTCTTCTATTTTTAGTGCCAACCTCTTGGATTATGTATGATTTCTCTATATAATTTGGCTTTTCAGCCGTCTTAATCATGAATCCCTTTTTTGGTAAGACTACCAAAGATGGAGTTTTGTAACCTTTTCAGATAAATATGAGGATTATTGTTTTTAGATTTTGAATTGTTGGTATAGTGTATTTATGTCAGTGTTTTGCATAAGTGATAGAATTTTCTTCCTTGTCAAATCTTGATTCCTATCTAGTTACTAGCTGATCAAATTATGTAGGCCATGTTTAGTGTTTAATATCTTTTGGCTAAAGTTATAGCAGATATAAGTCATTGATTAGTGCCTTGAATAAATCCTACTCCATCATTTCCCTCAAGCTTTGATCATTGGATAGAACATTTTCATGAAATATTGATGCATAGTAGCTAATTAGAATTGAAAGTTCAATCTTTTTCTTATCTAATCGGTGATTTTAGGAGCTCAAATTGAGTGGATGAACCAAAATCTAGGTGTATGACCATCATTAGATAGGATTTTTCCTTTAGTTTTATTTCTTACCTTTTGCCATAAATTTTTATTCTAGAGTATAGATCCTAATTGATACAACAAAGGTAGCTAGCCCTTATAATCTAGAGATTCAATCCATCGATTAGGCCACCCAAAATCTAGGATTGTTTTCATTTTTTACCAAACTGTGAAGGCCTAAACTACATTTATAAGGGTGTGAGTCTAATTGAAAATAACCAACCCAAGAGAAACCTTGATTGGAATAGCCATAACCCCAAGGTAAAATTATGTAGGGACATGGTAGGGAAAAACTAGAAGAGAGATCTATAGAGGGACCCTCATCCTTTAGCCTACCCCAAAGGCCATCATATCCAATTGAACACTTAGACATGATTTCTTTAGATCTAGATGATATAATTGATGATGCCCTTATAATTATTGATGAGGCATATTACATTGACTAAGGAGAGGAACATGCTGAAGAAGCACAAGCCCAAGTAGGGGAGCCTAAGAAAGGGAAAGAGAAGGAAGTTTCTCATGATATAGTCTTAGTGGCACCCAAATAGAAGAGAAAGTTAGAGTTGGCATTGGTCCCTCTTGGATCAAAGAATCCAAGGTTGAATCTCACTCATCCTATGAGTGAAGTCAACCTTTTTAGTGATGAGCACCCCATCCATGGACCAATCATCCTTGATTGGTTCCTTTATTTCAAATTGTAGAAGATCCCCTCTTTGTCCCACTCATGGGCATTAACAAAGGTTGTTAACATTTACATGCATGATGATATCAAGCCATGGATAAGGGCCTTGATTAATGAGGAAGATGAAAGGAGGATAGTGTCCACTATAGAGCCATAAAGTAATAAATTAAATGCTTTATGAGCATCTAGTAACACTAGATTTGAGTTCCTAAAGCCTCCAAAATATCTAGAGCTAGTTACTCTAGTACAATTCAATATAGATATAAATTGATTGGAAAGGGTAACTATAAATAAATCCATGGTGGGAAATGAGGAGTTTACTTTCTATAAGGTTTAACCCTTTATAGTCTTAACATCAGTTGGAGGGTAAGAACCTGGTGAGGTTCCTATCCATGAGGAAGATGTTGAGTGCCTAATTGAGGATCATTCAGCTCAAGCCAAAGCTATAATTAGAGGAATGAAATAAAGGATTCAAAATTTAGAAAAATAAAAGAAAAACGTAGAGACATAAGCCATTTTATCAGTTCCTAATGCCATAATAAATATGTTTGAAGAATCATTCTTTCATATGTTTGATTCTTTGAAATCAATAAGGCTAAGGAAAGATACATTAAGCCAGCAAGGTGATAGGAGGTAGAGACCAAAATAAGGGATCTCATTAGCATTTAAATCAAAGATAGAAACCCTAAATTTAAAACCATTAGCCTGGCCCACTTGAATGCTATATTAGGGATAGGGGTATATAATATCTAGAGTCTAAATGTTTAGAGAAAGAGTTTGGATAAACTCCCAGATGATGATAGTGAAGTAATTACTAGAATTTAACAACTCTTAGGCACTATGATAGCTAATCCTACCAAGAATACAACCCTAGGGATTGTTTATGATGTAGACTATAAGCATAGAGTTACCTTGGTAATGTAGGAGGTAAAGGGTAAAAGTAAAGGCAAATCAAAGAGTGACACTAGTAGGATTTTGGGCATGATCTTCACATTCAAGTAAAATATTATAGAAACTCATAGCATGAAAGAAGCTATGGATAAAGATGATAAGGACCTAGATGACTTAATTGATTAGGAGGAGGTTTGTCTCCTGAATATAGTTTTGGATCTAGAGCTTGTCAAATAACATCAAAGGGCCATAAAACTTCTTCAAGATCAAGAGGGGAGTCCCTCAACAAAGGGCCCATCAAGATGGTTGATATTCCTTTTTAAAAACATTATATTATTTTAAATAGGAAATATTATTTTGTAATGAATATGCTAGTTTGTTCACATATTGCCTCTTGGCTAGTCTAATTTTGAGAAACAAATGTATTATAGAGCTTTCTAAAGAAGGAAAATTGCCATTATCTTTTTTATAGTTGTATCTTGTAATTGACCAGTGTAATACCTTATCATTTTATAAAAGGCATGTATTACCATATTGTAAGGAGAGAGAACTTTGAGAAAAAAATTGTATACTTAGAATAATTAATACAATCAAGGAATATCACAAAGATTTTCCATATTTGATGTGTCAATTGTTAATATAGCTTTTCTCTCAATTTCTAGTTTGTGTCTTAAATTTGAATAGTTTGTTTGAATTTAGGGTTACATCTTTAATCACAGGGTTTATAATTTTTGTATATGCTAGATTAGTTAAAAAATCTTAGAATTTTTTCACTTCATTTTTGTATGTATTTATATCTGAAATTTCTTTTTGATTATAGTAGTAAATCTTTAAAGTAAAATTGGTTATTACTTATGATTATTTACATCATCCTTCAAAGTTTGCTTGATATATAGTGAAATCTGAGCTTAGGCTATTTTGCACTATATATTGGTTTGAATGCATACATAGTTGTAATTGAAGCTTTGTCATAATGTTTGAGGCTAAGATAATCAATCACTTATTTTCTTTCTTCCCTACTCTCCTCATTTTCTCTTTTTTTAACCAAATCACTATAGCTTAGATTTCATTATAAATATCCATCTAGATTAGTTTGTATCTTATGTTTTGATCATAATTAACTAAAAATTAGCATAAATACTAGAATTTCACAAAGAATTGGACCATGATGGCTCCCAACCATCAATTAACATAAATTTGTGGGAATAATTAAACATTATTTTGTCACTATTTCACCATAGGTAACATTAAATTACAAGAACTTTCTATTCATGCTTTGAATTCCTAAAATTCTAAAATGAGAAAGTGTTATTGAATACTAAGGACATATGTGGTACACATAGAGGCATAAACACACTATAAAAGGTAACCCCTTATATTAATTTAGATATTTTACATAGTGATACTATCACCATTGATGTTTCAAATCTAGTTACTTATCATATTGACAAACCTTATACATTAATAGAAGATTATTTATAAAGGACTAAGTAGTTACTTGATTGTAATATTGGTTCCATGTCTAGGGAAAATATACATAATATAGATTATTTAGTTTAACCTAGAATTACTACTACATTGAGTATAACACAAAACACTCATTCTTTGTTTCTTTCTACCACTGAGGATTCAACCAAAATGATAGAATATTTTAGAAATTTGACCTAGACCCCAACAACTTATTCATAATTTTATTCCATCAATCCACATTGTTACTAGGCCTAGATTTCACATTGAGAAATTGGTGTCAACTTATATTTTGTTTACATAGGATATGCTTCCAAGGCCCTCCACACAACCAATGATTCATTTTTCATAGTTCACCCAAATTGACTCTATTATACTTTATGTTTGGAAGACATAGGTCAAGATCAAATACATAATGGAAATAACTCTTCAAAAATAAATTAACTAAGTGGATAAAATCTATCCATACCTTTATTTAATCATAGCACATTCCCCTAGTATTCAAACATCTTTAGTCCTACCTCACACTCATACTCCCCCATTATTTACTTCTGCACTAACTAGCCAAGACAAAGAACAAGTTATAGTCCATATCCCTCCATTGAATAGGTAGTTATAGGAAGAATAAATGGGAAATAAAATTTGATTATTACTAAGTAACTTAAAATGAAATTTCATTTTGATATACATATAAATATATTGAGAAGGGTGAACAAGAAGAGTATACAAGATAAAGGACAAATCATGCAATTAGAGCAAAGGGAGGATAATTTATACTTGAAAAATAAAAGTAAGGTTCACCTAGGAGACATAGATGAGTACATATAACATCCTTATAGTCTTGTGGATGAAACTATGGGAGTCAACAAGTAGATGTTTATGAGTTATAACCAATCAAAAAAGAGATTACATTAAATAAATATTATTTAGGATCCTTTAGAAATTGTGGGTACCAAATGGGATGGAGTCAATTTACATCTTATTTGGGAGACAAATTATGTCTAATAAATTGTATGATATCATTAGATTAATAAAATATTCAAAGTTTTAATCCCATCCTAAGTTGGGGATGTTTAAGATTTCTATAATAAAATTAAATATATGAAGGGTATAATTAACTTCTTAATCAAAGATATAAGGAATATAAATTATGATCAATTAAATTTTATAACAACACCATAAGCTACATGAGCTCAAAATTATGTAACTACCAAGACATAAATTTTACTTGAATAGCACTGGGAGATATGAAGTCTCATACAAAAATTTATAAATCATGATAGAGAAGCAGTCTCCATTTTGAAAGACATGAGTCATGGATGTGTATAATCCTCTTGGGTAGTTATTTGTTAATATTTATTTTAAGGCCCAGTATAAGTGGTAACTAATAGATTTTGGGTAGAAATTGAAGTCCAACAATGTACAAAAATAATTAATAGATCATACAATTGATAAAATTTTCAAGGGAAAATATATCAAAGATATAAACTCTCCATGTGAAACTCAAATCTTAAATGGTTATACATATAAATATGATAGACAAGGTTCCCAACTATTTATAAGATCTATACTTTATTATGAAACAACTAACACTTATTTTTAGTATATTCATTTTTTATACAAAAAATTAGAATTGTTGAAGTATGCAAATATTTCATTGAATATACCATCTATTCCTACCTAGCTAATTGATACTCAACCTTAGGTTTCAAATTGCATGATGGTGTAAAATCCAATAAGTCCCACCTATGTCCCACTTCCCATTTTTACTTCCACATATACACTACCATTTACTTCAGTTGGTTCTTTTTCTACATCAACCCTTAATATATTATATCAATTTAGTTGTTAACTTGAGCATGTAGGCTCCATCATTGAGTGACACCATGACCACACCTTGATTTTATATATTTGTCATATTTTTAATTAGAATTGAGACTCAATTATCAAATCTATTTTTAGCATATATGTATTATATTTAGCAAATTTTTATGGAATATTATTTATTTGTAAACATGCATGGTATGAATAAGTTTTAACACTCAATTCCTAAATATAAATATAAAATTAGACTTTGCTTGAAGGATGAGGCATCCCAATCCAAAGGATATTTATACTTATACCTCCTCATTCCAAATGGAGGAGAATTTTTAAATTAAGGAGAGTAATAAATTCTATGGATTATTTTTTAAGTATGTCTTGATGTACATTTATCTTCCAAATATTGTGTCTCACTAAATAAGTTACATCATAATGGTATTTTAAGTTATTTAAGCTATGTAGAAGTGCATTTAATATAGTTATTCAGATTGTGATATTAGCTAGTTTGAATGTTTTTTGTTTATTAATCATAATCTCCCATTAATAGATGATGCATGATAAAAATATAATATTGGAAACAATGTTTGATTATGGGAATTGAATCAACTATATCTATTTCCTTTGGATCATAAATGTGTTTATGTGTTTGGTGTGTTGATAGAAAATTATAACAGGCATTAGCTCTCAATCAATTTTTTAACACATAGAAAAAAGATTGGTTTATAAGGTTTTCATCCATATTTTAGTCATAAACCTTCTTTTCTACCCTATTTTACCCTATTTTTATACTTTATGATCCAATCCACCTTAGGTTAGAATCCATTCATCCATCTCAAGTAGACTTTTGGTTTATTATAGAATCCATTTCATTTAAACCATCTAAAGTAAACAACCCATTAATCACTGCAATTCCACCACATTGTTATTTATAAAACTAAATATCCTTTAATTTATACCTTGTAAATGAAGTTATTCATTGATCCTAAATCATTAGAGGTTAACTCATAGAATTTTATGGTGTGAATAAAGCACACATCAGTAGGAAAACATTTTGTCACTAGAAGGAGGGCCTCTTTAATTTATTGAGAAAATATCACTTGCATTTCATTGGATATACTAGGAATATTACCAAGGTATAACTCTAACATTAGTCTATTATACTCACCCTTAAAAATCCATAGAAGACCTAGGTCAAATAAAGTCACCTCAAGGAGACCCTAGACTCAGTCTTATTTCTAAATTATAATAATTAGGATTCCTCCACATATGATTTCTCTAGTTTGGTTAGTTAGTTTTTCTATTGGTGTACCTAGAGCTATCCATGGTTTTTTCTAGAAACCTAGAGAAGTATCTTCCTTCCTTTTGTCCCTTAAGAGGAATGATTATAGAAGAACATGTAAAGCCTTTCAAGATTATTTTATGATTATTAAATGTATTCAATGAAGATGTGGAATGTATACTTTTTCCTTTTACATTATAGGATGTTACTTATGAATGGTTCTTCAATATCACATAGGATTCAATTAATTCTTGGTAACAATGTTAAAATACCTTTATGGCATAATTCAAACAAGTCACTAGCCCAAGTATCATATATAATCATTTTGAAGGCATGATGAGATAGCCTAATGAGCCAATTAGATAATTTAATGTTTATTTCATAATATTAATAGTTGAATAGATTTTTAATATGACCTTAATGATTCATTAGCCCTTGAAATGTATAAAAATGTTTTATAGTATATGACTGTAGTATTATTGCGTAGAGCATTAAACATCACACCTGCTACTAGACTATGTTGAAGCTATCAATAATGATAGGTGGATAAATTAAAAATTATAAGCTTTGGCTATTACCAATATCATTTCAAATTTATTAACCCTTAGTCCTATTGTAAATGTTAATTAAAATGTTGTGGCCCATACTTATAGCCAATTATATACACAATTACCTTTGGCCCCTGCTCCACCTAGACATAACCTTAGTTTTTTAATAATCTAGTGTCATCACCTAATCAACAAATTTAGTACCAAGCCTTAGTCCTAGTTAATGTCACTACCATTCATGACACTACTTATGATTTTATGAAATTATAATTGTATGCCATTTAGTGTTTGATGCATGATCTTACAAATGAATTTATAAGCATACTAAAATGTTTGGGTAATACTATAGGAGAAATAAACAATATAAATTTCATGTTTTATAGGTATAATATACCACTTAATAAGACATATAACAACTTTTAACCACATCCCAACAAGCTTCTTGAGATAAATATATGTGAAGTTGTTTTACCTAATTGGTGTAGACTACATTATACTACACAACATGGTGACCTAAATTATATAGAGTTATACATAACCTTTGATATTTTTTAGAAAGAAATAAAAAGGTACCATTTTTTCCCAAATAAGATTTATTAATCTATATCTTACACCTCTAGTTCATACAATACCATAATTATATTTAAGGCATATGAATTCTCATTCCTAGTCAAGAATGAGAACAAGTAAGAAGATAATACATATGAGATAATGCTTTCCAGAAGTTAAAAAATGATGATTATAACCTAAGAAGTAAAGGCTAATACCCTCTCATAAATACCACACCTTCAAACAATAGTGTAGTTATTCCCCCATGTTAAAAATATAACAACAATCCACCTTCTCCAAAAATAAATGATCATCATTAGGTTATTGATTCATAGAATAAAAGTGGATATGATATAGTTGAGGATATGAATTTAATCAATTAAAATATTACTATTCATCAATTGTCTCAAATTACTAAACAAAGAGAATTATTATTACAAAGTTTGGCGAATAATTCATCTAATGATAAAATGCAAAGTTATGTTTACTAATGTGGTTGTTCATTGAGACAAACCTAAGTTACCACCTTTTTTTTTGACTATTATAATGTTTGTAAATAGTGTGCATAATTTTTAGGTAGACTCAAGTGCCTTAGCCAACATCATGCCTACAAATATTTGTAGAAAACTAGGGATGACTCCAAACAAATCCAAAAGATTATTCTTATAACTAGACAAGATTACAATCCCAGTTGTTAGGGGGTTACTGAGTGTTCACATGTAGCTTGATTTAGTTCCATGTGTCTAGTAGTATATATATTATTCTTGTTGACATTCTTGATGCTTATGGCTTAATTTTGAGTTGTTATTGGTCAAGATACTAAATGGTCATGGATACTATTTTTTCACATCATGTGGATACAATGGAAGGGGTATAATATTAGAGTTGAGTGGATAAAGAGATAAAGATGAAGTACCTGATCATGGAATACAATGCCAAGAATGAAATGTTAACTTTGATTCATTTCATGTAGTGTCTACATAGTTACTAAAAAACATGTATTTTGTGAAAAATAATTTGAAGGTCCTTCACAATTATGAACCTTATACTTTTATTGATTCATTCCAAAAAAAATTTATATGTGGTCATAACACCATTCAATTAATATGGGAAAAAATACATTATTGCATATAGGTTACAGTTCCCATGCCCTAATAATCAAGTTGAATATGAAGGTCTAATTATGGACTTGTAATTTTCACAGAAGCATAATGTCAAGTAGATATTCATACTTAGAAATTTAAATTTGGTTGTCAATTAGATTAAGATAAAATACCAGTGTAATTTTTCATACTTGAAAGGGTATAAACATAGAACCTAGGTCTTGATTGAGTCATTTGAAGCATTCAACATTAGATCCATACCCAAGGAGGAAAATGAAAAAATAGATTCAACTATTAAATTAGCACCACTCCTATAATCTAATATGAAAAAAATATATGGAGTTGGTTATCTATCCTTTGGTCCCTGATAACCTAGATAATTTTTAGGCATTCGATGATGATCAATAAATTATATAATTTTATAGAAATTATGATACTTTTGAGTCTTATATAATTGATGAAAAGGATTTTGATCTCATGAACATATAAGAATTGGGAGATGATGGAATCACATAGTTGAAATAAATATAAAACCCATGGGGATGGTGTCACTAGAATGAATGTTTGATATGGATTCTCAAGATAAAAATAGAAGCAATCCAAAGTAGATGAATCTAATTTTGTGGAAGTAAAATTGACAATTGATGACCATCCTCAACATGTCAACATTAGACTGAGTTGATCTAAATCAAAAAGGAAAAAATTAAAGGAATTTCTAACTAAATATAAATATGTAATTGCATATACATATGAGGATCAAATTTGTTTGATTCTAGAGTCATATCTCATACTATACCTGTTAAGGAAAGGTGTAAACCATTCATGCAACATAAAAAATAGTGAATCCAATTTTAAAACCTCTCATTCAAAAGTAATACTATAAGTTATTAGATGCCAAAATAATGTTCATAATTAGGCATTCCACTTAGGTTGCCAATCTAGTATTTTCAAGAAAAGGAATGGCAAGATCAGGCTATGCATAAAATTTAGAAACTTGAAAAGAGTTTTTGGAAAGGATAATTATCCTTTGCCCTCTTTAAATGAGGTAATTTAGATGTCTAGTGGATCAAAAATGATTTTTTTGGGGACATTTTTAGTCTATAATCAAGTACTAGTAAAATTTTAAAACTTAATGAAAACTAATTTTACCACCAAGTGGGGGAATTTTACATAAAATTGGATGCCTCCTGTCATAAATGATGTGTGTGAAAATTTTCATTGAAATATATATTTTTCATTACAAGGACTCATTGGAAAATGTATCATCATCTACATGGATTATTTAACCATATTTTTTAATAGCAACGAAGACAATTATGTGAATTTATAGAGAATTTTGTATAGGTGTAGAAGGTATGGAGCATCATTAAATCCCAATAAGAGTGTCTTTGGAGTCACAAAATGAAAATTACTAGACCATTTCATTACCAAAGATGGAATTTATATTAACCTAGAATGAGTTCAAGATATCTCAAAAATATAATTTCCTAATTTTAAAAAATAGATTAAATATTTCTTTATAAAAATAAACTTTTTACATATATTAATTTCAAGATTCATAGAGATTGTTAATCCATCAAATCTTGGGTTGAAATATGATACTAAAATCAAATACATAGATAAATATAAGAAATAATTTCAAGATATTAAGACTACCATCAATCAAGCTCAAGATATGATTATCCCTGACTTCAAAAAGGACTTCTTCCTATATTCATTTGCATGAGAACATACTATAATGGTAGTACTCACATAGAAGGTAGATGCCAATGAACATCCAATTACTTTTATGATAACTAATTTTAAAGATGCATATTTTAATTATTTCATGATAAATAAGTATATTTATGATATGGTTAATGTAGTGAATATATTTGGACAATAAATTCTATGAAATAAGATCATGCTCTTATCTTAGACCCATCTATAAAAATGACACTCAGACAAAACAAGTTGGGAAAGATTAGAGGTAAATATATGGCTAAGTTTTAATATTTTAATCTTGAAATTTGACATGTTAAAATGGTAACAGGATAGGGACTTACTCAATCGATGACCAAAATAGATCCACGCATCTCTATTAAACAAATAAATAAAGCTCAAATAAATGGAAGTGACTGGTATATCTAAATCATTCACTACCTACTCTTAAGAACATGCCCTCTTGAATTAAAATGAGAAAAAATGTGGGCATTCAGACTCAAATTATCTCATTATATGATACATAAAGTATTTTTATATTGAATAAATTATTAATTCATTTATTTAAGGTGTATATCACAAGTTAAAGCCATA
Organism: Torreya grandis; assembly: GCA_037957365.1. Classification (NCBI taxonomy): domain Eukaryota; kingdom Viridiplantae; phylum Streptophyta; class Pinopsida; order Cupressales; family Taxaceae; genus Torreya; species Torreya grandis. The sequence goes on from JARHVA010005990.1 coordinate 644,848, forward strand.
GACATCCTAGAGAATCTCCATCATAATATTAGAATTTGGCATCCCTCTATAAATGTTATAGCTCACAAAATTATAATGATGGGATACTATTGGCCTACCATATTTAAGGATTATCATAACCACATTAGATCATTCCATCAATGCCAAGTATTTGGAAAAATAAAAATATATGCAATAATGCCTTTGCAACCTATGCTTAAGGGATGCCCTTTTACATAATTGGGTTTTGAATTTGTGAGAGTGATTAATCCCCTCTCTTTAATAGGAAAAAAGATTATATTACTAACCACATATTACTATATCAGATACACTTAGGCTATATCAACAAATAATTCAAGAGATCAAGTTGTGATTAAGTTTATTGAAGAAAATTTACTAACTAGATTTGGGACACTAGTTTCTTTGGTGTGTGGAAATGACCTAGCATTTCAATATATAGAGTTATTTTAATGGACCTATAATAATAAAATTATCATCAAGCTCTCTTCAATTTACTATCCATATGGAAATGGAGTTATATAGTCTATTAATAATCACTTGATGGTTTCTATTAAGAACTCACTAGAAGAAAAACCAAGGGAATGACATATGTTTCCAAAGTATGTGCTATGGGTAGATAGAACAAGACATAAACAAGCCCTAAAATATTTCCCTTTTCTATTAGTTTATGGGTATCAATTTGTGTTCCCCATTACTCTTAAGCTACCAACATATCAATTCATGCATGAGTATATGGAAGAAGATGAATGAATTGATTTAAGTTTACTATAAATTATATAGATAGAGGACACTTGAATTTAATCTCTTAAAATATATAGAAAACACCATGATATTATCAATCTATGGTTCTATAAAATATCAAAAATCAATATTTTATGAATTTTAGATTGAGATCTTCTATGAGATAAATCACAGGAAAGGAAGGGACACCATGATAAATTCATTCCCTTGTAGAAAAAAATGTACTATGTTTATAAAATTTTGGGTACTAATGTTTTTTATCTCAAAATATTTCTAAGGTAAAAATTTATTTTTTCCAATTAATGGGCATTTTTAAAAATATTATTCGTGGTTGCTGTAATTGGAGCCATTTCATAATGATTAAGATTTATAGATTAGTGATAGGATTATATTACATTTATAGATTCATAGATTATATTTATATTTTTCTCATATTATATTCCTTAATTCTATATTAGTTTCATGCTTTTATAGGATAGATATCATGTTTTCAACATTTCCTACTTTCTAGTGTAATTATTTTGTTTTCATAGACTAATTTGTTTGAATTTATAATAATCCAATGCATTTATGATTTCATCAAAATTATTCTAAAAAAAGGGTGGATAATATCACATTTGAATGGTATTTGTGTATATTATTATTCTTGTATTTAAAATCCCTCGGGCCAAGGTATGTATCATGTTTAATCAAAAAAAATTATTTGAATTGAATAAGTTTATTAGAATATTACAAGTTACTCTGATGTTTTCATTTAAATTTTTGAAAGACTTATAATTATGAAAGATTAACAAGACATTTACATATTTAAGACTTGTGTGAGAGACAATACACACTATGTAAGGTCAAATCATGAATAAAATATCTGATTCAATATAAATTTCTTTCCTATATACCCATTCATTAGTGGTTCCAACATGTCTTCCAATAAATGTTAAAAATAAATAAATAAATAAATAATAAAAATCATAAATGAAGGGTCAATCAAGTAATCTCTACTGAGGATATGGATGCTTGGATAGGAGTTGAGAAATTCTTAGATTAGAATTAGAGGTATCTTTGTCAAGGTAATGGACCATAGTTGATGGCATAAAAACGTATGGTTTCCCATATTTTAGTACTTAAAACATAAATATTTGGGGAAATTAAGATAAAGTAATATTCAGATTTGCCTAACTCTTTGCTAAAACTCTCATGACAAGGGGGAATGAATATTTACAAGATCACACACAATATAGACTTTTATAAGGGTTAGTATATTGCATGATTATGTTTGGAGTCTCTTTAAATTTTATAAATTGTTTCTTTTTTTTAGTAAAGTTTAGATTTCTATATGATGAAACGAAGATTATGGGTTCTAAAATACTCTAGATCATTTCCACATTGTAGAAACATTTGTTGTGACCAACACATCCCACCTTCAAAAACTTTAGATGGGACTCCACTTTCCATTCAAATATTTATGATCATGTATTATTCATTGCATGTTCAAGTCTATCTTGCATGAAATGGCTTTGTTTTGGCAATGACTATTCATTATTTTACAACTTTCATGAGAAATACTCTAATATAGTGATTAATGTTTTCAAGGTATACTTAGGTATATTACATCATTTTTAATTTGTACTATAATATCCTATGTTTATATATTAAACCTTGGCTTTTAAAATTTCAAAATATGTCCAATGAAAGCCTAAGAAAAAGTGTTTTTAATAGAAATATTTTGTAAATCTTTTATGACTTTTAATGTCTATATTTAGGTATAATATGTTATGGTTATGATTTATTTTAGTAAATATCTAATCTAATGTCTTTTACAAATTATATTTATGTCTAAATGTCAAGGCTAGCCTTGGCATTATGATATTTTGATAGTCATATTCATCCATCCTCCTTGCCCATGATTTTTTAAATTTATATGTATAATTTTAATTTGAGTCTATGATATCATGTCACATGCCTTCATCTTGCTTACTCTTGACTTGGATGTCTAAAGAATAGTCTATAAAATCATCTAGGAACCTAAGTGAGTAAGATCAAGCCACATGTATTCACCTCACTCATCTTTAGCCAATAGTTATTCTCACAATTAAAGAAGTCATATAATCATTTGGAGTATCATGGACCATCCAATTTGAACCATCCCAATCACTATTTGATCCTTTAGAAAGTGTACATTTTTTAAGTCTTGGTAGTTATCTAGAGAATCATGGACCATCCATGTGGCACAATCCTACTCATTTGTGAGTGATAAGCCCTTACACAATTTTCAAAGCTTCTCTACACTCAAAAAATATGATATCTTTCAAAGTGTTAGAATATTTGTGGTTTGAGACTTATAGGAGTAGTGTACATAGTAAAATCCTGATCAAGTGAGAACTATCCACATGACATAATCATGCATAATCATGGAGACTCATATCTTATTAGATGAAGGTAAATAGTTAAAATCTAAAAACCCTTCAAACAAGTGATGTCTTTCCAAATGTCACAATATCAAAGATATATGACCTATAAGACTAAAGTACATTATCAAAACATGAAAACCATGTTGGATAATTTATGATCCAAAGTGTTAATTTAATAGTTAGTTTGTTTTATTTTAAGTTATTTGGGTTATTTTACCCGCTAGTTGGTTTCATAACCAACTTGTTCTTACACAAGCATTTATAGCTTGCCTTTTGTATAAAAATAAAAACTAATATTAAACATTGAATATATTCCTAGATTATTCCTTCCATGAGAGGCCTGAATAGTGGTATCAGAGCTTTAGTTTATAATGGAAGATGTTGCAGAAAAGAAGGGATCATGAAGGAGAAAACATGATTCAGTTTGCACAATTTGAAAAAATTGTAATTTGCCTATAAAAATCATGATTCATGTTTTTAAAAATCAAAAATCAGAATGTGATTACCATTTGGTGATGGTGTAGACCAAGTAGGACAAAATCAATAGTGAATTTGTGGACACATGATCCTTGAGGAAGACACAAAACATTGCGGTAGTAACATAAAATATATTATAAAATTTGATTAAATATTTTTTTTGTTTCTCTATTTACAATGTGTATGTTTGGGGTATCTAACTCTTTTAAGAATGAAAATGCAATAGTATGATTAATATAATTTCAAATCAATTTGCATCTCCTATCTCATTATGCAATAATATTTACACCATGTGAAACTTTACGGTGTGGTAGTAACAAAAACAAGTGATTATCCCAAGGATTAGCTTAAAGAGGAAGTCATATATTAACACCAGACCACTTAGATAAATCCATAGGATCAACAAAATTACTTCTATAAATTTGGCATCAACAACAGGATTCAAACATGCGTGAATTATGTCTAAAAATCTAGCGCTAAGAATAGGTTTATTTTGATGTAGATCAAGTTAACTATATGATTGATGTCATACACTTTTCAAATCCCTAAAATATAATGGGCTCCACCATTCAAACAAACATGAGTTTAAAAAATGATTGTTTTATATTATTTATAGTCATTTTGTGCTTAGATTGATTTAAGAGGAGATGGACAATGAATGTATTGTAAGTCACTCATAATTGTGAAGTCTAGTTTTCAAAACACATTGAAATAATTTTTGGTCAAACTTATCTTTTGGACATTTGTAAGTGGATTTATAAGGTGTAAATTTTTTACAAGTCCCAAGAATTATTTGTAAATCAAAATCTATTCAGAGGTAAAGGCCAAACCCAAATAAAATTATTCATTTTTTTTGTTTTCTCCTACACCATTACTAAAATTATGAGCCTAATTTATGAAAATAGATGTTTAACTCCTAAAAAATATAAGGAATGATCAATTAACATGGAAAATACATTAATTTTTAATGACTTGTAGGATGTAGTTGAAAACAACCCACATTTCCCACTGAAGTTGCAAAGCTTGCTGAATTCCAAAAATGTGATAAGCATGCTCTCACATTGTTGTTTTGACCATTTTGTGAATCTTGCATGCCAAAATGGGCACCCCCCTTAGTTTTCCTTAAATCCTTATTCTTCATGAACTTTTTCCCTAAATCTAGGTCTTAACCCTTTAAAAAATAAGGAAAAAGTTATTTTTGTGTAGGTGCAGGTGTTGTCTCATCAAGCATTGGTCTTTTCTAGCACTCACAGAGTAAATTAGGTTCTTAGAAAAACATTAATTATAATGTTTAAAAGTGAATATTAGGATCACTTGACAAACCCAAAGGGGTCTATGGCTAGTTCCATTACAATTCAGCTTTTATAGAGTACTTTACATGCCAATTTTCATGAGTTGGAGTCATTCACAAACCTAAAAGGGTAAGGAAGAAACAATCAGGATCTGAGACATCTTTACTTCAAAATATTTTTGAGTAAATCCTTTAAAAGATCCTAAATTTGTCGTAGATGCTTATTAAGGCAAGTGTTTTTTTTTGTAGAGGGCACCTAGGCATTTTGTAGGGTCATTTAAAATTTCCACGAAGGGTATGTGCCCTTGTGGGAGGCACTTCAAAGATAAAATGGACCTTTAAAAAACTTATAAAGGGTATGTTGGAAAGAAGAATGGACCTTATAGAGGGATTTTCATTAGCATGAGGACTAGTGTAAAAGTTATAAAAGCTACTTTGGGATCGAATTTCCCTTGTAGAGGGAAACCAGTTGAAGTAAAGGGGCTAAGACAAGAAGCTCAAAGGGAACTTGCCCTTTGGAAAAAGGTGATAAGTAGAAAGAATTCCTTTAGACAAAATGTCTGAAATAATTCCTTCAAACTTTTGGTTTGAAGGAAAACCAAAGAAGAAAATCCAAAGAGAGAATTTCTTCAGATAAAATGTTTGAAGGAATTCTTTTGAACATTTTATCCAAAGAAATTTGATAGTCACAAAAATTCTAAAGGGTAGGTGTCTTTGCGAGGGGCACTTGGTCATGAAAGTGGACCATTTCCTTTTTTTTTAAGTGTCACTTTATTTTCAAAGTGAACCATTTTAGCTTTTACAAAGGTATTATTTCTAAAGGCAGAGGTCATTTTCAATTTTCTGAAGGACCATTTCAATCTTTCCAAAGGGTCACTTTCCCTTCAAAAAATTCATTTGTAAAAAACTTGAGGGAATTGTCCTAGTGAGTGATAGGCTCATGAATGTCAACTTAAGGGTAATAAACTAGCTATTGGGATTCAAATGTCTAATGATAGGCCTATGAACATCAACTTTAGGGTAATAAACTAGCCCTTAGGAAGTAATCAAAGGAGAATTCCTTTGGACAAAATGTCTAAAGGAATTCCTTCAGATATTTTATCTAAACAAATTTAGAAAAGGAAACCTGAAGGCTCACCAAAGGAAAGTCAAAGAGTGCAATCCCAAAGGAGAATTCCTTTGGACAAAATGTCCAAAGGGATTCCTTTGGGAATTTTGTCTAAAGGAATTCAAAGCCAGAAATATTAAAGAATGAATGAGCAAGCAAAGAAAGAAAGGAGCTTCAGAGAAAATAATAAACACTGAGAGCCTGAATGGCTAAGGACAAAAGATAAAAATCAAAGTAAGGGGAAAAAATTGGGTAACCCAAAACATGGCCATGTGCACAATAAAATAAAAGCTCAAAACACTCCAAGTGGAATAACAAGTCAAAGCACAGACCCAAGGATGATTCAGACGAAGGTAGGTGGCATAGGTGTCATTAGTAGGAAGAGTAAATGCACTTAGGTGAAATAGTCTCTACCAAAAACCAATAAAAGGATTGGTTTTCAAAATATATAGGGGAGCAGCCTATGTTTTCATGCTTTGCCATTAATGCACAACTAGTTACACCCAACATTGAAGAGAGGATGGCCCAGTCAACATAACTTGGGGATGGCCTTGTTAGTTGATATAAGGAGTATCCCATACTCTTACAAGCCTACGATAGTAAGGATAGTGACTTGGACACCTACAACATGGCTCACCCATATGTAATTACAAGGATATGGCAATATCACAGGCTTTTGGTTCCTACCAAAGTGTTTAATATAGCATGAGTTTCCATCCCTTAACTTGTCAATTATCTATTTCCAAGCTCTATATATATTTATAATTTCTCATTTGAGAAACTATCTCTCAGTAATGTATGGTGAAGCCCTAAAGAAATTTACCTTAAATCAAAAGAAGCTTTTTTACCTCCATTTGGGCTTGAAATTTTGCATATGTCTATGGTTTTCTCTTATGTTAAGTCATTTCCTTTTCATTTTTTCATAATCTTATGCCAACATATCTAATGTATTATGAGTTCTTCTTTTATAGGTCAACAAGAAGTGTCCAGCTCAGAGTATAGGTGCATGTGAACAAGCTATCCATAGTGTGTCTATGAACACCTCTAACAGTTCTTCCTCTATGTATCTCCATAGGATCCCCTATTGAAACACTGATGCAGGTAAGGTTCTCATTTGAATCAAGTGTATGTTTACTTCTCTCTAGTGTAAAGTGTAAGTCAAAGCTAAGTAGACCAACTAGTTTGGTGCATCACTGCATTAGTTAGGTTCTATTTTCAATATTTCTCTCTCTTTTTACCCCCCATCCCCCCCATTGTTAGCATTAGTAAATTTAGGGCCTCAAGGTGCATCAAGGGGAGATAACCCCTAATATAAAGAATCATCCCTCAAGTTTACAACCCATAGTAAGAGGAATGTCTCCATTTTGTCACATGGAGGAGGAGAGTTGATCCTCCCTTCAAAGGGTACAATCCATAAGTCAATAGTTTTTAGCACACCTAGTGGGATAAATTTCTATGTCCTGTAAGTTTTAGTGTTGGTTCTTGTCTTGATATTGTTAAAAATCCAAAATAAGGAGATATAATTTAAGATCTAGTAACTCCATTCAAAAACTCGTTCTCTAGCTAATGATTAGCATGACATCCCATGCCAAAGGTCACTATAAGATCTTATTCTAGGTGTGTCCATTTTGAATTTATTGAGTTACCTTTGAACTCAAAAAAAGGATTAGGTTTGTGAATACCCACCCTTACATAGTAAACCACTTTCCCAAACTAGCCATAAAATACACCTACTCAAGGAGACCATGATTGAATTCTTTCATAGCTATGGCAGCCCTTGGGGCTTTCCATTTTATGGCCTTCAATAGTCAAAGTTCCTTGAACCTTCAATAATATGACCCAATTCTAAAGACAACTCTCAAAAGTGTTCCTCCCTTTAGTGGAGAGGGCCCAATCACTATTTTCAAACATATTAGAAACATAGCCAACCTCTGTAATATCCATAATATCATTGAAGAAAATTTATCTATTATATTACTAGCCTTATCCTTCAAAGGGAATGTTTTAGACTGGTATGGGACCTTGCCTATGAACTTAGTTAGCTCATGGAATGAGTTATGGACCCTCTTGACCAATAGGTTTGGGGAAAAAGTGATTGTTTCTCTCTGGCTGAGTAATTGACCACCATGAAGAGAGTCCCACATGAGTTTATGTAAGATTTTAACACTAGGTTCCAAAGTACTTAGGATAGAATCTTAATTCTTGTGAGGCCAACCCCAAGCTATGATTTCCTTTACTACTTGAATGCCCTAAATAGTGACATTGCTATCATGGTATAGTCTGTGGGTGGGAACACTCTGCCCACTACTTATGAGATAGCCATAGCTATTAAAAATTGCCTTGTTCAAGCAAGAAAGATAGCTCTTAGACCTTATATGACACTCTTTCTTGATTTATAGCCCTTAATCCAACCTACTACAACCACTCTAACTCCTCTACCTAATCAAGAGAAGATGGATACTACCCCTGCAAATGATCTCCATGAAGTTAAGATCATGTTGTAGAGTGTTAGCAATGAGTTAGTTTTCCCCAAGAGATAATAAGCTCAAGGTTATAGACCATATCAAGGCTACCAATAGTTTGGGTAAGCAAATATACCTCCCTTCTAGAATTATAATCAAGGGAAAGGTCAAATTACACATGTCAAGCCTTACCAAAGCTATAATCTAAGTGCCCCTTCATCTTTTAAGGCTCTTGTCCCCACTCAAAATAATTTAGTGTAGAAGCAGCCTAATTATCCACCCTTAGGGCATGGCCAAGAATAGTTTGCTTATGTCAATGATCTACCAAATCAAAGTATGACTACACAAGGTGATCAAGTAGCCCAATTCTCAAATTTTGAGATATCAACACAGCTTGGGATGGATAGTAGGTAGGCTCAATCTAATTCAACTCTTATGAATCACTTGGAAGGTAAGTTCTATATAGTCAATTATGTGGGGACCACAAGTAACCAAAATGATTGTGTCACAATGAACACCAGGTCTAGAAGGAGATCCATTGATGAAGCTCAAGTAGCCACTCAAAAAACCATTCAAGGACCTATAGCATCTCTTTCACCATAGGCAAATCAAAATTTTCCCAATTATAGGCCATCAGTTATAGCTTCAGCTCCTCAGGTTACACCATAGGTTATGAATGTTCCCAAGGAGAACTCTAAAGGGGGAAATCCTTTAATCAATTTAGTGGACCAAATGAATAAGATACACATGAACATTTAATTGTTGGATTCTTTAACACTACCAAGACAAAAGGATATACTCCAAAAGGAATTGCATGAGCTAGGTGAGCAAGCTATCCTAATAAGAAATGATAATGTGTTAATAGTAAATGGGGCCCCTCTTATGGGAGGTCAAGAAAAGAAGGATGATAAGGTACCTCACTTTTATTTGTCCCTAATTATAGGTAATTACTTGGTCCATAATTGCATCATCGATAGTGGATCAAGCACCTCAGTTATTCCCAAATGCATAGCTGATAAACTAGGCCTCAAATATGAGAAAATAACCAAAGGAGCTATATAGTTGAATGGATCACCAGTTAAGACCTTGGGAGTGGTAAAAGGCTTAAATCTAACTCTCCATGCCTATCTAGACTTCTTAATTCCCTATGACGTGGTAGCGGCAGATGTTCCTCCTTACATTGCTCTTTGCTTGTCAAGGGATTTCACATCCAAGATAGGTGAATACTTGGTATAAAATTGGTATTACATGGTTTTTAGGATAAAATATGGAATTAAACTGAATATTGAGGTATATCCCATTGATAAGGATCACTTAGAGCCATACTCTGCTAAAGCGGTGAATGTGAGCTATGCAATCATTAATGAAGAAGAGCTCCAAGTGGAACGATCTCCATCATCTTCCCTTATAGGAGTTGTTGATCTGCTCCTGATGAATGTAGAAATGAAAATTTTGAGCATCATCCTTAAAATTTCATTGAATAATCTAGTCTTGGGGTCTATTTCATGTATGAAAAAGATGCTTTCATGCCAAAATTAATGAAGATAGATCAAGAGGACTATTGTTTGTGGAAGTTATTCTTTGATGGATCTAGAAGAAAATTGGGAGATGGTGGTGGAGTAATGCTAGTTTAACCTTCAAAGGATAATTAATTCTCATATTTTAAGTTTTAATTATCTTGTACCTATAACATAAAAAAGTATGAGGCCCTTATGCATCACCTAGAATGGGCAAGGAAGAGAGGAATCAAAGAATTGTAGGTATTTAGAGATAATGAGTTGATTGCGAACTAAGTGAGAGGCCAAAGCTTGACCAAGAACTCCTTACTCAAGTATTAAAATCACAGAGTATGGGACCTATCAAAGTTGTTGCTATAATCTGGATAACATGAGTGTAATGGAGATGTGCTCACACAAGATGAAGCAAGTGCACACCACATAGATGCTAAAGCAATTTGAAAATAACACAAAAATATAACTTGCACAAGACAAAATAGAGAAAACCAAAATTTGATTAGCATGAGATGGCCAAAGTGAGGAGTACATATAGGAGAGTACATAAGTAACTCCTCCACAAAAGGTAGACAAGGCACCCCAAGAATAGATAGTAACTCCTCCATGAAAGGTGGTGACAAGGTGTTAAGAATAGAGAAGTAACTCCCATCAAGGTAGTTACTTATGACATTCTTATGACACCTATGACACATCTATGACACACACCTCCACATAAGCTAGCCTATCCCACAAATGTAGGAAAACTCCATGTATGCACAAGAAATACAATTTCCCTAATTAATAAATAGGGAAAAATAAAAACCTACACTAATACCCCCCCATAAGCATAGCTTAGGTGGGCAGTGTGGAAATATAAAATGGGTCCCGACAACTAGGCCTGATGAGGTACCCATGTACAAAGGCAATCTCCCATAAGATAGAGAAAAGGAGAAAACCCATAGGAAAAAACTCCCCCCCCCAAAAGAGAGACATAAAAGAAAAGAAGAGGCTAGAAGGCCCCTCTGAAGATGATGCTACTTCAGATGTGCACTGCACCCCAAGAAGATCTCGTAGATGAATGAACTTTCTCTCAGTGAAAGGTTTTGTGAAGATGTCTACAACCTGCTCTAAAGACTAGCAAAATATCAAGTCAATGACCTGACTATGAATAAGATCTCAAATGAAATGCATGTGAATCTCTATGTGCTTGGTCTATTGGTGTTGAACTAGATTCCTACAAATCTAAATGGTACTCTGGTTGTCACAATAAATGATGGTGGGTTGCTTGATAGGAATGCCAAACTTGGAAAGTATCCCCTAAAGCCAAATAGCCTTAGTAGCTACATTAACAGCTCCCCTGTACTTTGCCTCTATGGATGATATAGCAATAGCATTTTGCTTCTTGCTAGACCAACCCATCATAAGAGTCTGTGAATCACTAGCCCAGTTTGAATCTATATATCCAACCAAGTCAACCTCTATGCCAAATCTATAATGAATCCCATATCTATGTGAACCCTGTATGTAATGCAAGATCCTCTTAACTACTTTCTAATGTAGCTCATGGGGTTCCTACATGGATCTAGAAACAAGTCCCACTGTATATGATATGTCAGGCCTAGTGTGAGTCAAGTAGATGAGACTACCAACAAGTTGTCAATACCAAGTGGCATCAACCAATGGTGAAGAAAAATCAGCCTCAAGCTTGAATCCTAATAGAAAGGGAGTCAGAGATGGCTTGTAATCAGCCATGTGAAACCGAGCCAATAAGTCAAGAGCATACTTAGGCTATGTAAGAGAAATCCCTGAATTTGACTATGATATCTCAATGCCAAGGAAGCAGTACAATAAACCCAAGTCTGTCATGTCAAATCTATCTTGAAGAGATGCCTTCACCTCTGCAATAGCTGATGAAGATCTCCTAGTGATCAAAAGGTCATCAACATATAGAACTAAAATTAGGAGTGAATCATCTTGCCATAAGAAGTAGACATTGGGATCAGAATGGCACCTAGTGAAACTCCCTGTGAGAAGTAAGGAATCCATCTTGGCATATCAAGCCTGAGGGGCCTATTTGAGGCCATAGATAGATTTCCTAAGTCTACATACTAAGGAAGAATCTTGAACAAATCCTGGTGGTTGCTCCATGTAGATCTCCTTCTCTAGGTCTCTATGAAGAAAGGCACTCTTCACATCCATCTGATGCACATCCCAACCATGTGTTACAGCAATAGCCAAGGTCAGTTGGATAGAAGTCATCTTTGCAACAGGTGCAAAGGTTTTTGAGTAGTCAATGCCTACCACCTATGAGAAACCCTTGGCAACCAATCACACCTTGTACTTATCAACTGACCCATCTACTACAAACTTGGTCCGATATATCCACCTACATCGAACAATCTTTCTTCCCTTAGGAAGTGAAGTCAAATCCCAAGTGTGATTTTTAATTAAGGAAGAATATTCTTCCTCCATAGCATTATCCCACTTAGGTACCCTTGATGCCTCTCGAAAAGTGTGTGGATTCAAAACTAAAGCAAAGAAGGCATGTGCATCTCTCTAAAAATCCCCCCTAGTATGTCTATCATCTGTGGGATCTCCTACCCAAGTGCCATCACTCTCAAGTGTCTGTCTAGCCCAAAGTGGCCTAGAAGTGGGCGAGTTAGGTGTTAACTCCTCATCCTCTGACTAACTAGAGGTGGATGACTCTACACCACTATCTTCACTATCTAAACTTGAAGAGAAAGAAGATGCATTTGGCTCAAGAACTTGTTATGGCTGATCTGAATCTGATGAGGAATCATCATGAAGAAGTAGATCTAATGAGGGAGAAGAAGTGTCAAGTGTTGAGTCTCTAGAACTCTCCTAAAAATGGACACTTCTCATGATGAACTCATGAGTGACTAGATCTAAAAGGCGATATCCCTTAATACCATCTAGATATCCTACAAAGATGCAAGGCTTGGACTGATGTTCCATAGCTTTGTGTTTCTTCTTCAGAATGTGGGATATGGTTAGGGATTTGAAAACTCTAAGGTGCTCAACATAAGGTTTCCTTTTATGCCAAGCTTCAAAGTGTGTTATCCCTTTCAAAGCTTTGTGAGGAACCATATTTTGAATGTAGCAAGCACAATTAATGGCTTCAGCCCAGTACTGTGGTGCTAAGGATTTAGAGTGAATCATACAGTTACCCATCTCTTTTAACCCCATTCTATGAAGGACTATAAGTGATTGTGAGCTACAAATCAATCCCCTCTATGGTGCAAAATTGCTCAAATCTAATGTTGACATACTCCCCTCCATTATCAATTTGAAGAACCTTGATGGATTTCTCACTCTATTTCTCAACAAGAGCCTTGAAGTCTAGAAAATTTTCAAACACTTCAAACTTTTGTTTGAGAAAATATATCCAAGTGTACCTAGAGAAATCATCAAGTAAAGTGAGGATGTACTTGGCCCTTATGAAAGATGGTTTTGGAAAGGGCCCCGATACATCACTATGGACTAATTCCAAAGGTTGTGAAGCCCTCCAAGCTTTGCCTTTGTCAAATTTTGCTTCAGGATGCTTCCCAAGAAAGCACCCCTCGTAAAGGCCTTTTGAGAATTGGACATGAGGCAAGCCAATGACCATGTCATTTTTGCAATGTTGCTCAAGGTAGCGGTAGTTAAGGTGGCCAAACCCCTCATGCCATAATTTGATAACTCCATCTAAATGAGTCAGCAATGCTATTGGAGAAGAATCTGATGTAAAATGTGAGGTGTATAACCTAGCTTGGTGATTTGCCCTACCCACTACTAATGTAGTATCACTATGCAACTCCCTGATAGCCACAAAATCTGCTAAAAACTCAACTCTCATGCCTTGACCAATGTGAGTTATTTGGTACACTGATAGGAGATTGGTTGAAAGAGAAGGAACACTTAGAAAATTATTGAATGTTCCTCCTTCCATTTCAACTGACCCTCTCCCTGCAATGAAAACTGATGTGTCATCACCCAGACTAATTAAAGTCATGCTACAAGGCTCTAAAGATGAAAACTCAACTAGTGAAGAGCCCAGGTGGTGAGAAGCACCCGAGTTGATGACCCATGAAGATGTAGAAGCTGATATAGCTACAAGGGCCTTGCCCTTTTCTTTCTCCTTACCCTTGCCTTTTGCCTTTGTATAATCTTGGGTAGATGAATTATGCTTGATGGACTCATGAACACCTATGTTGTTCTTCTCTAGAAGATGAGTTAGGTGATCTATTTTTTTTTTCATGCATTTGTGTTCATCATGCCCTGTATTTTTATAATAGGCACACTTAACCTTCTCCTTCTTAGGTTTAGCATTGGAAGATGAAGATTCAGTGTTGTTTTTGGAAGGATTGGTGTTTTCTTTCTTCTTCTCCTGGTCCTTGTTATTTTTTTTCTTCTCCTTTGTTGAAGTCTTATCCTTACCATTTCTAGCTATCAAATCTTGGGGTTGAGTAGACTTCATTATGCCCATTTGAATTAGCTTATCTTTCTCCCTAGTCAAGTTGGCAATGAATGAATCCAAAGAAGGCATTTTCCATGTAGTGCCAAGGGCACTTTTTGTGGCATGGAAAGTGGAGACAAAGACTGAATAGCTTGGACCTAACTTTGTGAGAATAGAAAGTATGAGTTGATCATCTTTATTTTCTATCCCACATTCTTTTATTTGCAATCTAAGGGCCTTAAACTTAGTGAAGAAGTCATGTAGGGTGTCAAAGTTGCTAGGACTTAGACTTATGAGTTTGTTTTCGAGCTCATGACCTCTCATCTCATCAAGCTTTCCAAATAACTTTTCTAAGATGTCTCATATGTCATTGGGAGTCTAAGAGGATTCTAGATGGAAGAGAAGTTCTAGAGACATAGACAAGCTCAGTAATCCATAGGCTTCATCACTATAGTTGTACCACTTGACCTTTTCAACATCAGTGTTGGGTTCTACTTCAGTACCCATGGTGATCCTATACAACCCTTTGCTTCTAAGTATCATTGACATTTTAACCTTTCATTCATTATAGTTGAAGGGTGTTAGGGGTTTAAGTTGATAAGATTCCTTTTTTAGCTGAATTTAGGTGAAGTTGTGTTGATTGCAAGTTGTGAATTTATGCAAAAAGTAAAATGAAAGCAAAGATATGCAAGTTGTGAAAAGAAATCACACCACCATGAAATATTGAGCCCCCCCCCCCAAATATGCAAGTGCATGCTCAAAAGATGTTGGACTTAGTTGAGAATGCATCTTAGAGCAATCAGTGCAAGACTAAAGCAAACAGGACCTCAGACTCAACCGAAAATGCGTCCTGAGAGGCCCAAATTTTTGGCACTTTATAATCTAGTGAATTTTTGACAAATAACAATCTTAGGCTATGGATAAAAGACAAAAAAATGAATGTGCAGACCTACTAGATGTGCCATATAGCCTGATGATGCCTTGCTGGTAGAAAATAATGTCGTGTGGACCAGAAGAAGGCATTGAAAAAGTTGACAGACTTGCAGACTACTGACCAAAAGTGTGTACCGTATAGCCTGTGGCAGAAGTGAAGACCAAAGGCTAGGCACTGCTGACGGCTTGGAAAATAGAAATGAAGACCAAAAGCTAGGTGTTGAAGCCTGGCTATAGAAGGACTATTGTTTGGATTTGTTGTTGCTCCCTCTGTTGCTTCACATAACAATGGCATCCAAGAAGAGAAACAGATGAACCAGCCCCTAAAGTGAAGACAACCAAGACACCCAAAGGCCAAGGGTTTACAAGGAAACTAACCAGAAATGATATATATATTTTATTTTAGATCAAATCTAGAAAAAAAAAGAGAACTCCACTCCTCTTGATTTCAAAATGAACTAAAATCATAACCATACACATGATTACCATTCTTGCTCTGATACCATATCAGAGTTGTTGCCATAATCCAGATAACACGAGTGCAATGGAGACGTGCTCACACAAGATGAAGCAAGTGCACACCACATAGATGCTAAAACAATTTGAAAATAACACAAGAAGATAACTTGCACGAGACAAAATGGAGAAAACCAAAATTTTATTATCACGAGATGGCCAAAGTGATGAATACATATAGGAGAGTGCGTAAGTAACTCCTCTGCAAAAGGTGGATAAGGCACCCCAAGAATAGATAGTAACTCCTCCATGAAAGGGGGTGACAAGGTGCTAAGAATAGAGAAGTAACTCCCATCAAGGGAGTTAGTTATGACATTCTTATGACACCTATGACACATCTATGACACACACCTCCACATAAGCTAGCCTATCACACAAATTAGGAAAACTCCATGTATGCACAAGAAATACAATTTCCCTAATTAATAAATAGGGAAAAATAAAAACCTACACTAATAGGACGTTGTGGATAAATTCACTAATTTTGACATCACTTCCATTCCAAGAGAGGATAAAAAACATGTGGATAGGATGGTAGTAGTTAGTGCTCACTTTGATATCCCAAAGGGGGTGAGACAAAGTATGAATCTATATAATTTAAAGGCAATTGTGAGGCCCTCCATACTAGACAATGTCACCACTTGGTAGGTGTTTTAAAGTGACTAGAAAATAGAACTTTTCTTATAAGAAGAAGCTATGTTCACTCCCAAAAATTAGTCTAAGCTATAGTAAAAATATGATGGGTAGATTATTCAACTAAAGACCAACAGGCTTCCCAAAGGTTTGGTAACTCTTGAGAGCATCTTCAATAAAGATGACCAACTCAAGAGAGATAAAGAGAGCATGTCAACCAAGAAGGAAAATTAAGAAAGGGTAGAGATCTACAAGGATAAGTTTCTTACACTTGGGAAGGTATGTACCAATGAAGAAAAGCATACTTTCATTATTTTATGCCAAGAGTTTGTTGATGTCTTCACTTGGGAGTATGGTGATTTGAAGGGCTTTGACCCAAGATTGGCCCAAGACACCATTGAGTTAGAAGAAGGTGGAAAACCCATCAAGCAAAAGTAAAGGATAATCAATCCAAAGATTGAGCCTCTCATGAGGAAGAAACTCACCAAACTAATCGAGTCTAGGATCATCTTCCCTATCAAACACTCTTCTTGGATAGCCAATTTAGTCCCTATTAGGAAAAAGAATAGAGAGGTCAGATTATGTGTGGATTTTAGAGACCTGAATAGAGTCTCACTAATAAATCACTATCCCCTTCTAAGTATGGAGCAAATTATTTAGATGGTGATAGGAAGTGAAATATTCTCTCCTATATGGCTACTCTAAGTACAATAAAATCCTAGTATAAGAGTGTGACCAATACAAGATAGCCTTCACCATCAAGTGGGGAACATACAACTATAGGAAGATGCCAGTCAGATTATCAAATGCTAGATCTACCTTCCAATGTGCTATGGATATAGATTTTCAAGGTTTGATCAATGACATTTTGTTGGTTTATCTTGATGATGTGATAGTCTTCTCAAAGGAGGCAAGTTAACATTTTAAGCACCTAAGGCAAATATTTGAAAGGTGTAGAGAGTTTAACATCTCTTTTAACCTAAAGAAATGCATGTTTACTATCTATGAAGGCAAGATCTTGGGCCATGTCATTTAAAAATAAGGCTTTTCCATTGATCTAAAAAGGGTTCACTCCATCTTAGCATTATCCTTGCCTAAGCACAAGAAGGGCCTACAAAGTTTTTTTGGTAAAATAAATTTCATTGGGAGATTCAGTCATAAATTTGTTGAGCTAGTCAAGCCACTAAATTCCATGCTAAGGAAGGATGAGATGTTCATATGGATAGCAAGAAGAAGAGAAAGCTTTGAAGGCATCAAGCAAGCTATTTCCCAAGCTCTTACCCTGACTAGTCCAAACTTCTCCATGGAATTCAATATATACACCTTTGGGAATGAAGAAGTAATCTCTATTATGCTCACTCAAGTGAATGGTGAGAATTTAGAATAGCCCCTCACTTTTTTCAGCCAAGGTTTAGAAGGCTATGAGGTTAGATATACATATGTTGAGAAGTAGGTGCTTGTAGTCATATGAAGTCTGAAATGTTATCTAACCACAAAATTCACATCATGGTGCTACATCCTAGTGTAAAAGACATCTTGCTAAGCTGAGACTTGAATGAGAAAAGGGCATGTTGGATCACCAAAGTAATGGAGTATGACGCAGAGATCAAGACCACCAAGATAGTAAAGTGAATAAGGCTATGTGAACACCTTGATATAGACTTGAAAGAGATAAAGGAGGACGTTTTGGTACTCCATGATGAACCTATAATAGTTTTACCTATAGTCATGAAGAGATAAGCATAAGACATGGTTCATTTCCTTCAAATTGGTGAGTATCCATAAGGTCTTGATAGGACCAAGAGGAAGTATTTTAGACTCCAATCTCTTTCTTATGTCTTAGTTGATGGAGTGTTATTCAAGAAATACTTTTTAGGGGTACTCTTGTGATGCATTAATTTAGACCAAGTTGATAAGGTATTGTCTGAGTTCCATGATGGACCTACTGGTGGCCACTTTGCTCCCAAGGCCATAACTACATGGATTATGAGGGCTGGTTACTTTTGTCCTAGTTTGTTTATAGACACTCATGCATAGGTGATTAAATGTCAAAAATGTGCCTTCTTTGATGGGAAGAAATGGCTACCTACCATGCCTCTTCATCCTATTCAAGTGGAAAAACCATTGATGTAATGGGGGTTAGACTTCATAGGGTTGATTAATCCTCCTTCTAGTGTTGTCCACAAGTGGGTTTTAACTACCATGGATTATTTACAAAAGATGGGTAGAGGCCACACATTTAAAAGAGCCCAATGAGAGTGAAGTCTTAGACTTGTATGAAGGCATAGTGACAAGATGTGGGGTCCCAACCATAATCATTTTAGACAATACATTAGATTTTTTGGGAACAAAGACAAGTGAGTGGGCATTAAAGTTTGGCATCTATCTTATCACTTCTTCCAATTACTATCCATAAAGGAATGGGTTAGCTGAGTCCACAAACAAGAATTTGATTAAGATCATAAAAAGGATAATGGAGGAAAATCAAAGGACTTGGCATGCCAAGTTGAAGATAGCTCTTTGGGCTGATAGGATCACTCTAAAGAGGGTGATAAAGAATTCACCATACAAATTTGTGTATGGAAGGGAAGCTAGACTTCATATCTCACTTGAGTTACCAGCCTTGGATCTTGCCCATAAATTATAATTGGTGGAGAGTGATAGCCTAAAAGTTAGGTATTATGAGCTAATGGAGATTTAAGAAGTTAGATACCAAGCCATAGATGCAATGACTAGCTGCCAATAGAAAAAAGATAAGCATTTTGACAATAGTTATACACCAAAGAGATTCTCAAAAGGTGAAATTTTCTTGAAGTGGGATGAGGACCGAGCTAAGACTAGAAGACACATGAAGTTTGACACCTTGTAGAGTGGCCCATATGTCATCACCCAATGCAAGCAACATAATGCTTTCGAACTCTCCAAGTTGGATGGTAAAGTGCTATATATTCCAATCAATGGGATATATCTTAAGCATTTTTACTAGGTTTCTTTTATCATGTACATAGTTTCCTTATTTTTCCTCATTTTCCCTAAATACTGTTATGCATGTGTGTAGTGTTTTTAGCCTTTGTGTGTGTTTTTTTCCTTGTTATTTAGGGTAAAATATTTTTTGGTTCTAAGGTCCTTACAAGGCTATTACCAACTTTTAAAGCTACATCCTGACTCCATGGCTAATGTACTTTTAGGCCACCAGTCTTCTCAAGCATAGCGGACATACTTCCCCTTTGAGTCACCAATTTATTAACCATTTTGTGAATCTTACATGCAAAAATGGGCACCCCCCTTATTTTTATTTGAATCCTTGTTCTTCATGACCTTTTGTCCTGAATCCATGTCTTATCCCTTTAAAAAATCAAGGAAAAAGTTGTTTTGGTGTAGGTGCAATTGTTGTCTCATCAAGCATTGGTCTTTTCTAGCACTCACAGAGCAAATCAAGTTCTCAAAATAACATTACTTGTAAGCTTTACAAGTGAGAAGAAGGAGCACTTCATAAACCCAAAGGGGTCTATGGCTAGTTCCAGTTCAATTTGGGTTTTATAGAGTACTTTACTTGTTACTTTTCATGAGTTGGAGTCTTTTACAAACCCAAAAGCATAAGGAAGAATTAATTAGGATTTGAGACATCTTTACTTCAAAATATTTTTGAGTAAGTCCTTTGAAATAGCATGAATTGGTCTTAGATGAATCTTAAGGAAAGTGTTTTTTCATGGAGGGCAACTGGGCATTCTGTAGGGTCATTTACAATTTCCCCAAAGGGTATGTTCCCTTAAAGGAGGCACTTCAAAGATAAAATGGACCTTTACAAAACTTTTGAAGGGTATGTTGGAAAGCAGAATGTCTAAAGTGATTTTTGTCATGATGAGGACCATTTCAAAAGTTATAAGGGTAATTTTGGGCTCAAAATGACCTTGTGGAAGGCAACCAGTTGAAGCAAAAGGACTAATACATGAAGCTTAAAGGGAACTTGCCCTTTGAAAAAAGCTAAAAAGTGGAAAGAATTACTTAAAAATAAATGTCTGAAGGAATTCCTTTAGACTTTTTTTCTAAAGGAAAACCAAAGAAGAAAAGCCAAAGAGATAATTCCTTTAGACAAAATTATCGAAGGAATTCCTTTGGACATTTTGTCTGAAGAAATTTGATAGTCACAAAAAGTCTAAAGGGTAGGTGTCTTTATGGGAGGCACTCGGTCATGAAAGTAGACCATTTCCTTTTTTCGTAACAATCACTTTATTTTCAAATTGGACCATTATAGTTTTTCTAAATGTATTTTTTCTAAAGTCAGAGGTCATTTTCACTTTTCTGAAGGACCATTTCAATCTTTTTGAAGGGTCACTTTCCCTTCAGAAAAGTTGTTTAGAAAAAACCTATGGGATCTGTCCTAGTGAGTGATGGGCCTATGAACATCAACTTTAGCATAATAAACAGGCCATTGGGATTTAAATTTATGATGATGGGCCCATGAACATCAACTTTGAGGTAATAAACTAGCCATTGGGAAGTAATCAAAGGAGAATTCCTTCAGACAAAATGTCTGAAAGAATTAAGAAAAGGAAGCCTAAAGGCCCACCAAAGGAAATTAAAAGAGTGTAAGCCCAAAGGAGAATTCCTTTAGACAAAATGTCCAAAGGATTTACTTTAGAAATTTTTTTTGAAGGAATTCAAAGCCTGTAATCCTAAAGAAAAAATGAGTGAGCAAGCAAAGAAAGGAGCTTGGGAGAAAATAATAAGCACTGAGAGCTTGAATGGCTAAAGACAAAAAGTAAATAGCAAAGTAAGGGAAAATAAGGTACGTAACCTATAATGTGGCCACATTAAAAATAAAACAAAAGCTCAAAATTCTCCAAGTGGTGTAACAAGTCAAAACATAGACCCAATGATGAACCAGACCAAGGTAGGTGGCATAGGTGTCATCAGTATGAAGAGTAAATGCACTTAGGTGAAAGAGTCTCAACCAAAAACCAATAAAAGGATTGGTTTTCAAACTATAGAGAGGAGTAGCCCATGTTATCATGCTTTTCCATTAATGCATAGCTAGTTGCATCTAGCATTGAAGAAAGCATGGCCCAATCAACACAACTTGGGGATGGCCTTGTCAGTTACTGGAAGGAGTATCCCATGCTCTTGTAGGCCTAGGATAGCAAGGGTAGAAACTTGGACACCTACAACATGGCTCTCTCATATGCCATTGGAATGATACGATAACATCATGGGTTTGTGGTCACTATAGAAGTGTTTAATATAGCATGGGTTTCCATCCCTTGACTTGTCAACTATCTATTTCCAAGCTCTCTATATATTTTTAACATCTCATTTGAGAAACTCTCTCTCGACATTGTATGGTGAATCCCTAAATAAATTTACCTTGAATCAAAAGAAGCATTTTTACCTCCATTTGACCTTGAACTCTTACATATGTCTATGTTTTTATCTTATGTTAAATAATTTCCTTTTCATGCTTTGATAAGCTTATGTCAACATATCTAGTGTATTGTGAGTTCTTCTCTTATAGGTCAACAAGAAGTGTTTAGCTCAGAGTATAGGCACATGTGAACAAGCTATCCATAGTGTGTCTTAGAACACCTCTGGTAATTCTTCCTCCCTATATCTCAAAAGGATCCACTATTGAAACACTAATGTAGGCAAGGTTCTCATTCAAATGAAGTTTATGTTTGCTTCTCTCTGGTGTAAAGTGTAAGTTAAAGTTGAGTAGACCAACTAGTTTGGTGTATCATTGTATTAGTTAGGTTCTATTTTTAGTATTTCTTTCTCTTTTCACCCCCCATTTTTAGTAGTAGGAAATTTAGGGCCTCAAGGTACATCAAGGGGAGCTATCCCCTAATCTAATGATTCATCCCTCAAGTTTGAAACCCACATCAAGAGGAATGTCTCCATTTTGCCATGTGGAGGAAGAGAGCTAAGCTTCCCTTCAAAGGGTGCAATCCATAATGTCAACATGTTGAAATCAACTTGTAGTTTAGAAGTCATAATTCACATTCAATCCATGAAATTTGAAGCATGGAAAGCATATAAATCTCTAAAAGACTTGTATGATAAACAACCTCCTTTCAAGAAAATTGATCTCCTTATGTAGTTACTTAACACTAAACTCATTGATGATGAAGATGTTTTAGAGTATGTGTCATGCATTAAGAATTTGAAACAAGAATATGGCACCACTGGGAAAAACATTGATGATGAAATGATCATATTTATTATTTTGAATGGTCTTAGTCCAAGTTATAGGAACTTTCTAGAGATGTTACAGCTTAGTGATAAGCTTAAAAAATCTACTTTTGATTCCATTTATGAGTTGCTCACTCAAGATGAGTGATTATTTGTAAAAATGAAATCTAATAAAGAGGCACACTATTCCAAAATAGGAAATCCATTATATGAGCCCAATAGAAGACACAAATAGAAACAAAGACACTCTCAAAGGTATGGTTCTAGGCATAAACATCATTATAGTTCTTTGAAACATAATCATCATTTTGGACATAGGAATCATTTAGGATCTCCTAAGCATAGACATCATTCTAATTCTCTAAAGGATGAGCATCACCACAAACATTCACCTGGACACAAGAAAAAGCATACGCATTATTCTTCATGTGGGTATTATTCCTATAGTTCCAATGGATGTGAGATAATATGCTATAATTATGGTGGGATAACACACCTCTATATAGAGTGACCCTCTAAAAGAAGGTCCTTTTGACATTGATAGAAGGTAGAAGCAAACATTTTTTATCACTCCAATCACTATAGTCACTCTTATAGACATTATTATGCATCTTCTTCTAATAGATGGGATAAATATGAAGTTGCATGGTTCATAGTTGATGACTATATATTGTGAGCTCGTGACGCACCCATCTTGTGCATGTTTATAGGCTCAAGATTGGGATTTGATGTAGTATCACTTTTTGGTTTGTGTACTTTACTTTCATAGATGTAGTGATGATATGATCTTTGATGTGGAACATTTTAGTGATTTGTACTTGGTTTATTTATTGCATGGATTCTCACCTCTCACCTAATAAGGGGAGAATGTATTCCATATTATTTTTCCAAGTAGTCATTCATGATGTGCAATATGAGTTAGCATTATGTTACTAGCATTGTTAGTGCTAAAAAAAGGCCTACAAGAGGTGTTGGCAATTTTTGGGCATCAATTTGAGATGTTCCATACACAATACAGAGGGTAGTCACTTGTAGGATGGATTTTGTGTGAGGATCGATGTAGTCAAATAGTGCATGAACATGTTCTACTATAGTGTGGGGATGATCAAGATGTGATCAATTTAGGATGCATAGTGTACCAATTATAGTTGTGGTAGAGTCTACTTGGATGACTCATAGTTCTTTCCTCCAGTCTTTCTATACCTCTTTGGATCAAGGGGGAGTTTTTTGGATCATTTATGATCCAATGTGTTAATTTTACATTTTTTTTATTTTATTTTTATTTATTCAAGTTATTTTACCTAATAGTTGGTTTTATAACCAACTTATTATTCTGCAATCCTTTATAGCCTACCTTTTGTACAAAAATAAAAACCAAGCTTAAATATTGAATTTATTTTTGGATTATTCCTTTTATGAGGGGCCTAAATAAACCATATAAATAATAATAGGCCATTCAAATGTCATAATATGAGTAACCTACAACCTAAATTTTAAAGTACAGAGCTTAGATCCATACACCTAATGATTAAATGACATGATTCCATGTGACTCCTTCTACATAAATATAGTTAAAATATACAAAATTGAGCCCTAAAATCATGGAAAGGATACATTTTTCATATTAATACACCTACATATATGAAATAAACATAAATATGCCATGTGGCAAAAAAAATTCAAATCTGACATTGTAAAATTTAAATTCAAATAAAAGAGAAATAGATGTGTAACAAATAAAAATTTTGTGTCTATAATAAATTCACACAAATTGGTAACTCAATTCATTCAAGTCTTTAGCTAATCAAAATATATGAGATATAATCAATTTTGAAGTGAAATTGGGTTACATTATTGTCAAAATATCTTATACAAATTGTGAATTTGAAATTTTAAGTGACCAAAGGCTGTAAGTTTCTAAAAAAATTGAAATAATTTCATAGATATTTATAGAATAAAAATGGCATCTTCATCTCTTACATATCAAGATCCTCCTCTCTTTGTGTACTCCATTTTTGGAAAGATAGAGTGCTTAGATACGTTATGTGAACCAACAACATTAGAGCACAAATTTTTGCATTATTCACATATTTGACATGAAATTGATGAAAAAAATCCATACATAACCTAGGATCAATTATCCTTTATGAAGAGAACATACTATAAATCAAGGTTGTATGCTTTCATAATGATGCAATAAAACAAGAGGTAATGCCTTGCATTGATATTTTATATGATTTGTTTATCAATGGTACACTATGAACCTTTTTAACTTTCAGCTCAATACTAATCCTATAGTATATATTTCGGTCAATGTATTTGAGAAGTATTATAGGATACTAGCTCCCAAAATGACATACAACCATCCCATATAGGATGCATGGTTGAAAACTAACATAGTAAGAGACAATGTAAAGCAATGGGACAAGGACATAGGTGTTTTGATATTTTTACATCTAATTTCATTCATTCTTATATTAATGTTTAGACTAGAGATAATAATGGCTATGACATTACTCAATAAATTATATGGTTTCCCTAACATCTCTTATGTCCATGAAATATGGGTGCCACTACTAGATTTCATTCTGAGTTCAAACAAAATCATAGCTCTAGTACAAGTCATCAATTCAATCCTAAGGATTTAAAAATGTAGATAATAAAATAGACTAGATGGAAAATTTTGTATGATGTCATATTTAGTATATTTCATCATAGCCACTATGTATCAATCTTTTGATCAACTTTGGGAGTCATATGAAGAATACCCAGAAAATAGGATTTGTGATCATTTTGACATTTTTCACATTTATAGATTTTAAGAAGGAAATAAATATTATTTTAGAGACTTTATACCCAATGATGTATAGGGTCATTTAAATCTTAATATGCCTAGACTCTTAGATCCAATAAAGACAAGTGTTTGAAAATTGGGGAATTACTATTAATACTCTAATTAAACAATAATCAAGTTATAAGGTATTAAGTTCCATACCCTCCCCCCTCTCTCCCTCTCCACAACCACCCCCCCGCCTCCCGCACTATTTTTTCCACATAATGTATTGAACAAATTATTTGGAAAATAAATTGACTTTGAACTAACCAATAGTGTATACATTTACTTGAAGGGTGCTAGGTAGGGAGTTATACATAAAATACCAATTAGCATTGGCCACATTCAATTTAAAAAGTAAGAACATATTTAGTTAGTGGGGAATGTTAGGGTGAATTATGGTTTTAATAGAGAAACATTCCAATATTTGGATCCAATAAATATCATAATTTCCATTGTAATACTAGGAAATAATGTTCACATTTCATACATGCATCAATACTTTGAGCTTGATGATATATTTATCAATACTAATGATGAATTTGATGTTTAAATCCATATTAATTGATCTCAAATGTTAATGGAAATAGCAAAAAAATATTTAACACACCCCCACACTTTTTATTTTTTTGAGTAGGGACCTATTATAAGTCTGAAAGGTCTAGTTTTATTTAGAAGTGTTTTCCTTTGGAATATATATATATATATATATTCAATAGGCTCAAACATTAAAGGTTTTTTATACAAATGAATACTGACTAATATGAATGCATTTGGAATTTCTTTATTATTTAGGTTTACACCATGTAACTTATTTGGATTAACCTATTAATATTCTTTGGGATTATTTCACATGTATAGGTTCTCAAGGTATGCATAGTAATTATAAATTTTAAGACTTCACTTTTTTTTTTTCACTAGTTGTGTTTTTCACATATTTTTTGATCTTCAAAACTTTTATTCATGAATTTAGATTTCAACATTTTTTATCCTTAGAATATATTTACCTTTACAAGAAGTGTTCATAAATTTTTTTTCATTACACATGTTTTGTTCATAGGTATTGTTCACATGAGGTGATCTTTGGATATTTGTTTTAGAATTTGTTCATCTTTGGAATGTATTTTTACATATTTTTTCATAATTTTTCCTTCACATATTTTACACTACACAATTTTAATTTATAATTTTTTCACTTTTTAAACTTTCTGTTTTCAAATTTTATTCAAAAGTTGTGCTTTTGAATTTGTGTTCAAAATTTTTATTTCACAAGTTGTGTTCACATGAATTCATCTTCAGGGATTTTATTTGGAACTTCAATTTTCTAGTTATGTTTTAATACAAGACTTGACACCTAACATATGAAAGAGAACTAGTGGCATAGTTGGTATTAATTGAAAGTAATGATAATATGACACTTGTCTAAGACTTCAACTTGGAATTTTTTTGAACATATAGAAAGCCTATGTGGTGTAACTATTAGAGTTCAGTGACAAATTTAAATTAAACAAGGAAAGAAAACCTAGAGACACTGGACTTTAATGGTGCATGGAAGAATTAAAGTCTTAGACTCAAAGATCTATCATCAAAATATAAAGATACATCATTCCTATTGATTTCTAATAAATTTGAGCTAACATGCACTCTAAAGAGAACTCAAATCCATAGATTTTGTGTTCTATTTCAAATATCTTCTAGTAAACTAACATATAATAAAATTATCACTAAATTCATGTAACTAAACTAGGTAGTAATGGCCTCTTCATATAAGGCATTCAAGGGAGTGCATTCAAGGGAGTGTTACCACCTTCAAAATTCTCCATAAAAGACTCTTCATAGTGTACAAACACTATTTTTGATTTGATTGTGTTTAGTAATGAGTATGATAATTATTCATATCTTTGGGATGTGGTCAAATATATAGACACTCATTCACATTAAAATTGATGACAACCCAACAACATTAGCTGGTATCAAACTCAATACCACTTAAACATAAAAAACTACACTTTGAAATGATGAATCTTGAGTTCATACCCTACATTGATTTGTTGTGAGACCTATTCTCTATTAGGAAGGTGATTAGTGATGGATTGCTACACCACATAAGCCATAAGATAGTCATTTAGTGTATCTCAAGAGACACATTTTAGAGGTATTTTTAGTTTCCAATTTTAGATGCTACATTTTATGGACATTGGGTGGATATTTGGAATAAGAAAACCATGATTTAAAATTCTCTGAGTGGATCACTCCTAGAGAGGTTACCACTCTCAAGGCAAGGAAGCTAGTTCCAATTACCAAGTTCCAAATAGTTATTTGTATTTGAATGGCATTGTTAAATAAATTGTATGGCTACCCTAGTATCCACCATATTCACTTGGAATGGGTATCATTTTTATATTTCATGATAACTTCTGAGTTGAACTTCACACTAGGAGATATAATCAGTACAAGGGTTAAAGAGGTAAGATGTTTTCTCTTTGTTGAGAAGAAAAAAATGAGGCTAGATGAATTTACTTAAAATTAATATTTCAAGTCCTACTTTAGGATAAAATAAAAAGACTTTGATATAACACCATGATGGGATAGAATAGGCTAGGTAGGAGATAGAACAATAGCTTAAATAGGTCATGAAATAACAATAAATTATTCATGTTCCATCAGAAATTGAGAATGATGTTTAAAGTTCAACACTTCAATTATATAAAATTTTGGATGTTATTAGTTTAATGAGAGATATGTTAGCTCATCATGTTATTAAAATAATAAAATTGTTCAATTTTTTATAAGAATCAAAAAATAAATTGAATTTTTTGTTGTATACAACTAGTAAAGCTTATATACATTTGGATTTAATGATATAATTATAGGCAAGGATTGCTTTCAACTTAGTGGTCATCTAGACATAATAGGTTAGGGATTGGGTTTTTAGCATATAAAATTTGATTCCAAAGTTTTCACAACATGATAATTTAATCTTATATACTCTATATGAATTGAAGTTCTATCAAGCAAAGGAATCTATAGGGAAGTTAATAAGTAGAGCCAGTTTTGACCAATTGCTTCATTAGGCTTCCACCAGTTTTAAGCAAAGGCTTCAAGGGATCACATTAGAATAAATTGAATCAAAACTCAGTTTCATGAGGAAAAATGTTACAAAAGTATATATTTTTTAGGTGGAGTACAAGGCCAAAAAATTAAACATGCATGCTTGTTGATGCAAGTTAGTAGGGTACATATGCCATCTCTTCTAAATATGGACCTCATCAAGATACAACATGGTGTCAATTACAAACAAAACCAAGATTTGGAGGAAAATAAAATGGCCAAGGCCACACCATCTATTTCCCAACTAATTAATTATATTCCTTCTACTATTTCAACTTTGACCATGAATCTATCAAATTCAACTAAACCTTAATTTTCTAATTTTAATTTTATATGTATATTTCATGAAGAGTTAACTGATGTAACTAGATTCAACCTTTATGTATCATATGCATGTAATAGTTAAAGACTTTTTTAATCATTCACACATTATATTGACATGTAAGATCAAGTCTATTTTTGGAAATGTAGTTATGATTAGCTATAATTGTACATACAAGCATTGGATTAATTAGAACTCATGTTATAATTATTAACATGTAACTTTGAATTTTACATGGATTTAAGGGATGATGTGACCCCTTTCCAAATATAATTATACTTGTAATCCTTTTGTAAAAAGGGTTGAAAATTTATAAATACATAAAGATGTCTTTTTTATTGTTGTGCAATTGTGTTTATGTTTTTTCTATTTCAATTCTATGTAATTAGTTGTGTTTTATTTTCCTGGTTGTTTTCATTAAATAGTTTGAAATATGCAAAATATATGGATAATTATTTTTATTATTATTAATGTATTCTAATTTTAATATGTGCAATAACTATTGGGAAATTAGAAAGTATCACTGATCTCATATAATTAGGTATATTATTTCAATTCATTGACTGTGTATAAGTGTTTTTATTGATATAGGATTCTAGGTGTAAGCCATAGATGTCTTAGATATCTCTCTAATCTGAGCTATTATTTTCTGATTAAGGGTGTTTAATAGTAAATTTAAATAGTTTTAATCTTTAGATAAGATCCTAGACCTTACTATATCAGTTCTTAACTAGATCCTCTTGTTGTGTTTACATGTGAGTGCAATAGTTAATAATTTCAAACATCGGTATTAGAACACATGTCCATAAGAGACTAGCTATAAAGTGATCCTTCTTTGAAAAATAAAGCCTTATTATCTACCCTACCTTTCCCCTTTTTAAGTTTATTTAATCACTTGGTCTACCCACTTTAAAATAATCTACATTCATCGAACTCAACTAGGTTTTAAATTTCTTCTAGGTTTCATTCATCCACACATACAATAGGTTAATAACCCACATGCTTAGCCTATTATTCCACCACACAATATTTAAACCCATACTTTTAACTAATGTCATTGAGATCCTAAAATGTTAGAAGTCACCTCATTAAATCTATGGTTTACATAAAACCCACATCAATAAAAAAATATAATGCTAGAAGGAGGGAACTTATGTTCTTTCCTTAATAGAGGTCATACCCTATATTTAAATTACACTAGAGACACCCCAGAGACTAACTAGGTCTAGATATCAAACCCATCTTTTAGTTCACCTTTGTTGACCCATCAAGGCCTATATCTGACCTAGTTATTCCCACCATATCCTAGGTTAGGACACCATCCCTATTGAGAAACTTATAGCCCATTAATCCTCCTATGTATCAACCTTGGTTAGTTGTATCTACCATTGTAGCCCTAGGAGATTGCATGATTTACCAATCAATCTATAGAAGTATCTCCCCTCTTTCTCCCCTTCAAAATGAAGATCAATATAGGAGCATATCAAGTCCTTCAAAGATAATTTAAAATTAATGAATGTCACTGATGAAGATTTTACATGTAGGCATTTCCCATTTACATTACAAGATGATGCTTAATATTGGTTCCTCAATTTTTAGGAGAATTTAGTTACTTCTTATAAATCATGTCAAAACACTTTTATTTCCTAGTTTGGACAAGTTACTAATCCAAGTGTGGTATATCAATTTTTCACCAATATGAAGAGGGATCCTAATGAGCCAATTCAATATTTTAATGCAGGGTTTAAGAATAATCACACTTGGATTAGTTTTTTATATAAACCACGTATGGCACTAGCAATTGAAATGTACAAGAGCTTCTTGGATCTAATTACCATAATATTTTTTTAGAAAGTTGTTAAAACTCTATCACTAGCCTATGAAGAAGTGATCAACATTGATAGGTAGATAAATCTATAGATACTAGGCCCTCCCAACCTCATTATTGGTTTCCATTTTGATTTCAATGCCTCATGTGAATTAAAATGTTTTGGCATTAAACCAAAATCAAATTTATACACTACCTCCTATGATGTAGTGCCCAAAAAATCAAAATTATGACTTCTTAAACAACTCTACATAAATGAATGGACATTATATGAAATAATATTTGATCCCATCTAATACTATAATTTTCCATGGTGTTGATTCTACCAATGTATAACTGGATTCTATATAGATGATGGTGTAAATGTTCAACAATGACTTCTTAAGCATGTAGAGGAAGATGAGTAGTTCTACTAGTTAGAATAATAATTAGAATTATGGGTTTTAAATATATAACACACCCTTCAATAGGTCTACAAATAATTCAAAACAATAATAAACTAGTAAGTTCCCATAAATCAATAAAGTGGAGATGCTTCTACCCAATTGGCATAGATTTCATATTACATCTCAGTATGGTGAACTTTAATGTGTTGAATTTTTTGTAGCATTTGAGATCTTCTCTTGAGGTCAACATACTGCCATTTTTGAAAAATGGGGACCCATGTGTCAAATTATGGTAATTTGAATCTTAAAATTGAAAATCCACTTGATCAGAGTGTCATCAGTATGTTTGCACATCTTTTTTTATTTGAATAACATCCACACCATGGTATGGATAACATTTTTGTTTATGGTTCTACTTTAATCTTATCTAAAGTGCTGACATCGAACATTTATGTTTCAAGTTGTAGGTTTAATGGAGCCCATTTAGGAATGAACTGCTTAGGGTTTTTGTGCTTCAATGTTTGATTGATCTTTTACTAGCCTTGGTTTATAATGGATTAATTTTTTGAAACCATAACTTAATATTTCACCTGGACCTTTTAATTAAAATTTAAATTTGGTAGGATATTTTTATTAAAATTAAGTAAGAATAAATTAATAATGATATGGGCTTAGTCTCTTTTTATTTGCCTACGGCTTAGTCATGTTTTTCAACACAACCAAACCTTAATATAACATCCATACTTAGTCCCTTTTATATCCCGAGTCCCCCTTTTTGGTCTTTTTATTATTCATGGGGTCCTTTTATTATATGTTTTACATTTTAGGCATATCCTTTTGGTATTTTCCTTCAAAACTATATCCTAAAGGATTTACCCTTTAGGGTTTACGTTTTGGATATTTTGGTCAAGTATTATTTTGATACTTATGCAATTGGTCTATACATTCGAACTTATCTATATTAGGATAATTTTTTTTGACATTTTGTCTGAAATAATTTCCCCATAGACTTATTCTATCAAGTATTTTTCTTGAGATAATTTCCCTTCAGCCTCTTTGTACTTACCTTTTGGCATATTTGTTTAGGACTTATTTTTTTTGAAGTGACCCTTTGGGCTTTTTAATTTTGAACATTTTTTCTGAGGTAAAAATCCCAATACAAATTGCTTGAATCAAATTATCCATAACTCTTTTGAAAGTGACCTTTACCTTGACCAAATTATCCTTCAGACCTTTTGTTTATGCCAATTCCCTTCATCTTCTTTGAAAACTATCCTTTAGGATTTTTGTGAAGGGCACATACCCTTCAAGTTCATTTAAATGATCCTTAAACTTTTCTAAACATGCCCTTTAAGATTTTTTCAAGGGGACCATTATATTTAGAATTTTTCCTTCATAATTTTTGAAATGGTCCTTTGTCTTCTTCAATTATCCTTTGGATTCTTGAAAGTGCCCTTCAGGCTTCATGTAAAGTACCCTTCAGAAGTTTTGAAGTGGTCCTTTACCTTATCAAATTTCTTTTTGGTCTTTTAAAATGGCCCTTTCCCCCATGGGAAGTGCCCTTTAGGACTTTTTTCCTAGGTAAATGCCTTAGTCTAAAGTATTAATGCTAAGTCCCTTTTAAATTATCAAGGTCATTTTTATTTGTTTTGAACTTATCTTAATCCTTTTTATCCTAAGTCTCAAATCCTAATTTAATATTTCATCAAATGTAGGGACCAATCAAATTCAACTAATTAGATCCAAATCTATGAAATGAGTTTAAGTAGAGGACCCAAATCAAATAGAGCATGATCAATGATGAAAAGTAGTAGACCCCAATTCAAAAATCAAAAGAACCAAGTAGTTGATGTGTGGAACAGGTAGAGTGTAGAATGAACAAAAAATGACAAGTGGTGATCCTGATAAAAATCCCCAAAGATGAACTTAAATTTGATGGTTACACACCCATAAAATGATGTTCTCATGGACATCAATCTATGATCATGTAGATGTCAAATTTAAGACAATGACTAGTATCGATGACATGTTTTAAATTGATAGTCACACAATGACATTCTCATAGATGTCAAATGATTGATTTACAGATGTCAATTTTAGAATAACAGTGAGATTTGATCATGTGGGTAAAATTGATGATCACATGACCATCAAATATGTTCTCATAGACGTCAATTGATGGCCATGCAGACATCAATTTTAACATAGTTATTGGG
Source organism: Torreya grandis (assembly GCA_037957365.1). NCBI lineage: Eukaryota > Viridiplantae > Streptophyta > Pinopsida > Cupressales > Taxaceae > Torreya > Torreya grandis. The sequence continues at coordinate 678,248 of JARHVA010005990.1, forward strand.
ATACAAATTTTTAAAGGGAATAGAGGGATGTTATGAAGATTCCATGTCAAATCCATGTGAGTGAAACTAGCCAAATTAGAGACCCTATAAACCTAGTATTAAAAAGGAGCGCTTGAGTTGATATCTATATAAATTAGTTGAGCATTTGTACATTAGTGAGTAGTGTCAAAAATATTTACATCTTTAAGATGGGACCATGCCTGTATTTTATAGCATTGATGAACAACAAGGACCCTACATCATTAACTCAAAACTTTAGTAGCATAAGGGTCCTAATTTATGTGAAATAGGAATACTCCTATCACAACCAACATTGTATAATATTTTAAAATAGGATATTATTTTATATAAACATGTACAATTTAAAAGAGCATAGATTGTCTATAGGTTAGTTCACTAGAAAGGATCATTTGTTCCGTAATATTTAAATGAACACCTATCCTATACACTTACACAAATGTAATTAGATTAGGACTAACCAACATGCTTCCTTGTATCTTTTAAAAGGATCATGATCAATTTTTAAAAAAGGAGGGAGTTATCAGAACTAAATTAATTTGTAAACTAGGAACAATTAATATAAGTAAGGAATTCTATAAAGATTTTCCAATATTTGCTCTTAGGAAGTGTTACATGGTTTCTATCTCAACTATCTAGTTTTATTTTCATATTTGAATGTTTCTTATGGATTTTTGGTGTGTAAATTTTATTTTACAGTTGTTAACTTGTGACAATGCTAGGTTAATTGAAGGCTCCTTAGTTTTTTTCATTTTATTTGCTCTACATTTATAGATGCACATTAGCTATCTGCTTATAGGTGTAAACATTTAAAGTAAGCTTGGTTTTGATTTGCATTATTTCTCATAGTCCTTATAAGTCTACCTAATGTGTGATGTTATTTGGGATTAATCTATTTCATGTTAGAAACTATTTAAATTACATATCTAGATGAAATCTAAACTGTCATAATGTCTGAAACAAGACTAACAACATCTTTCTTTCTACCCTACCTTTCCTTTTGCTTATTTTAAAACCAGATCACCTTAGTTTAATTTTTATTATAAATATCCATCTTAGATTAGTTCTTGATCATAATTTAATGTTCTCAGCATAGTATAATACATATTTTACATAGATATATTATTTAGCCATAGTGGCTCCCAACCACCAAATAATATAAATATTGTGAAATAGTCACTTGTTCTACCTCTATTCCACCAATAGATAATAGGATTATCATAACTCACCTCATGCACTGAATTCTTAAAAATATAAAATGAGAAGTATTTATTAAACACTCTGGGCACTTTTGGTATACATTTAGGCATCAACAACAAGAGCTTCACTAGCACTATAAGGAGGGCCTTAGTTATATCTTCATGAATTTGTAGAATCTTTACTCATTTTAGTGAATTATGTCCAAATATTGATGTATTCTTTGCATATTTTGTCTTCTTTGATCATAATTATGTAAATATCATCGATCTCTATGGTTTTAGACCAATCTTTTGGTTTCTTCTTAGCCAAATATTGATATTTTTTGAAGATCCATAGACATTCATGCAAAGGTAGCTCATGCTTTGTGTATTACCTACATTTAAGGTTAGTAATAGAAATTTTGTACAAGGATTGACTAGTTATTTGAAAATTTGAGTCCATTCAAGATTAAAGGTGTAAATATCCATCTCATTCAATTATCTAAACATATATTTGATCTTACTTATTTAAAGATAGTCATGTTTTAAATATATTTAGTCAAAATTAGCTTAACATGAAAAATTAATCATTTTACTTTGTAAAGGTTGGTTTGATGAGTCATATTTTAAATAGGTTTCAAGTTCACAAGTTGGAATTCCCTAAGGTGAGGCTTAAATGAGCAAGATTCACAAAGTCTCAAACACTTCACTAGTTCAAAGTACTCATGTGTTCAAGGTGTGGCTTAGCTAGGTGGTTCTCCAATCAATGTGCTAAGTATAATACATGATATTCCCAGAATTCCTAAAATATATTTACCTTCTTTCAATCATAATAATGTTGTCACTACTAAAGAGTATGTTAAGTCATTCAAGTCTACTTTGGGATTGTTAAATGTAGTTCATACAGATGTAACATGTAGATTGTTCCCTTTTACTTTTAAAGATGTTGTGTATGAATGGTTTCTTAACCTTCCAAAAGACTACATTACCAGTTGGGATGACTTTAATAACATTTTAATTGATTATTTTGGAAAAAATTATTAGTCCCTATTTCCTATATCAATAGTTCACCATAATTAAAAGGGATGTTAATGAAACCATCTGAACCTTTAACACTCAATTCCAAAAAGCGTTTAGTAAATCCATAGCCCCTTATAGATGCAATGAGGCTTTAACCTTAGACATTTATAAGGATGTTATAGATCCCATGACCTCCATGTTCCTAAAAAGGTATCTTTTAGTCATAAATAATTGACTTGGGCCTACTCTAAAGTTGTGATCATTAATGACCAAATGTAACCTCTAGGTTAGATGGCATATTTCATGCCTAATGTCAATTTAAATTGGCCCATATAGAATATCATTCCTAGTATACCTAATTTAACACTAGTTTAGAACCAAGGGTTCTTGATTAATATATATCATGGCTAAACCTAAGAGTTCTTGAATATCACTACAAGTGAATCCCATCCACAAAACCATAGAACTATAGTGCCCATAGATAGTAATAATGATCCAATTTATAAGCCTGAGACACTAAAAAGTTGAAATGACTTGATATTAAAAATGGTCCAAAAATTGAGCACTAGCATTCTTCAATTACAAAAACAAGTAAGAAATTTTGGGGAAGGCTCTAATAGAAACTATGATTATAAAAGGTTCAATAGGCCTCTAAATAGGTTTCATAATAGCATCAATGATGGATCATCTAAAAACATGCAACTAAATATATGTGATATTGATTTGGTTGATCATTTCAATATTTCTAAAGATTTTGAAATTGTGCCTAGTCAATACTTTGCTATAGGGACATCTAGTATTGTAGGGACATCAAAGGGTTTCATGCAAGCCTTTGATTTTCCATTTGAAGATGAAGATGAGGATAAGGAATTTGAAAAAGTTGCTTCTGAGATAGCTTGTATCCCTAAAGATTTAAAAGATATTTTAGTTAAATATCAACAAGGCATCAACATTAAGACACCTATAGATGAATAATAAGGGTTACTAGAAATGGATATGGGTCAAGTACAAGATGATCTATATTTAAAAGTTATCCCAAAAGACAGCCCATGTAGGTTTATTTTTGAAATGAGGAATACCCCTAAAGAAGATGATCACTATAAGAGGTCATACCATGATTTCTTAAATGGAATCAAAGAGATGGAGCTTGATTAGATAGAAAAAATGGTAGATGATGGGATATAATAAAACATGGATGTTTCATATGAGGATTTCACCAATGATCTAGAGTTACCAAAGGATCATATTATTTTGGAAGTCCTAAATCAAGATAAGATAGAGCCTGATTGGATAGAAGCTTTGCCTCTCTTCACCAAATATGAAGATGAAATAGGTGAAATAGGCCAAGAATTATCATACAATTTCATCAATATGTTAGGAGTATGGGATCATCATGTTTCTAATGATGATATTACAAATGAATTCCATTCATTTAATCAAGATGAGGAAGCCTTTTAGGATGAATTGGAATATTTTTGTACAAATATAGGTAGTCCATATCCACCTCAAAAGGAACCTAATGAAGACATCAATCTAAGGATACTAGAAGAGTTACCATTATTGAGCAAGAATGATATAAGCTACTATATTTCTATGGATGAAGTAAAAATAACATTCTTGTTATAAATTAGGAGGATTTGGGAAGAATATAATTGGGTTTTAAACCCATATCTTCAATCTATGTACCTAAAAATGCTAATAAGAGACCAAGCCATGTCACCTAGAAGACACAAACATACAAGCTCTCCTATTCATAATAAGATGCCATTGAATGGAAGTAATTATGCTTAAAGGTTCTGTAGTAATCTAAATAAATTTACATTTCATCCTAGAGGTAAGTACCTTATGTAGTTAGTGTATGGCTTAGTTTAGTTTCCTTTTTTTATTAATTTCTTATTTCTTTCCTTCTTGTCCCTTATTTGTATATAGTTTCTATATATATTTGTTTTTTTCTCTTGCTTTATTTCTTACTTTTAAATAAGTCCTTTTGGATAATTCTTAGCTCAAGTTTTATCTAACTACCTAAGAGCTTCATAGTTTAGAAATGTGTGTATGAATTATCAACATTGGTTGATCATGGATGGTTGAAATATGAGCTTGATGTTGTAGTTTAGAGAAACTAGAAAATATTGATAGATAAGTTAATTGTTCTTTGAGATTTTAAACCTTGTTTTGATCTAAGTTTGGTTTTAAGAAGGATTTCACATGTAAAATGAAAGCTTAAACTATTAAGACACAATCATGATTTCACTTAACCTACATTAATTGCCTCAGATAAAGTTTATAGCCAAGGATTATTGTCTAAGGATCAAACATTTGACCAAATCCCTAAACTTAGTTGACTTGGTTCCCAAAATTTGATATAAATCCAAAATTATCTCAAAAATACAAAAATAAGAAGTTTTTGAAAAATCAAAAGCTTTCTAAGCAAATGTGATTTTGGTAATCTTCATCAGGGTTATCGATGATTGGATGGTAGTGGAGCAAGGCCTTGAGGAGAGCCAAATGCATCTATATAAGGGCTATAGATGCCTGGATAATAATAGAGAAATACCCAAGCCTTCCTTGAGCTAAATCATGGTTATTAATGAATATTCAAACATGTTGAAAATTAATGTTAATGATTAAAGCCATGAACCTAGAAGTTGTTCTCTAAATCCTTTAACAATTAGTAAGTGTAATCAAAGCACACACACAACATGAATGAGTTTTGATGTTTGATCCTAATTCTACATGTACACAGTTTATTCTAACCATGAACTGATCTTAATATGGTACTTGATCAAATAAAATAAGTAGCTTAATTATTATTCTAAACCAGAGTCACTAAATTCTAACATATTTTTTTGTTTCCCCTAGAAGTTTCCATTCATTGAGGTTAACATACTCCTATTTTTTAAAAATGGAGAGCCATGCATCAAATTATGTTTGTATCTTAAAATTAAAAATCCACTTGATCAAAGTGTCAGTATGTTTGCACATTATTTTGTATTTTAAGATCATCCACACTAGGGTCTAGCTGACTCATTTATTCATGGTTTTTCTTTAATCTTATTTAAAGTGTTGACTCAGACATTTGTGTTTTACGCTACAGGTTTAATGGATCCCATCTAGGAATGAACATGCTTAGGGTTTTTTTCTTCAATTTTTAATTTATCTTTTACTAGCATTGGTCTATAATGGATTAATATTTTGAAGCCCTAGTTTAATATTTCACCTAGACCTTTTAATTCAAATTTAAATTTGGCAAGAGATTTTTATTTAAAAGTAAGTGATAATAGATTAATAATACTATGGGCTTAGTCTCTTTTTATTTTCCTAATGCTTAGTTGTGTTTTTCAACACAACTAGACCTTAGAATAACATCCATGCTTAGTCCCTTTTATATCTTGAGTCCCCCTTTTTGGTCTTTCTATTATTCATGGGGTCCTTTTATTATATGGTTTTACCCTTTGGGCATATGTTTTTATGATTTTTCTTTAGAACTTTGTATCAAAGTAATTATCCTTCAAGGTTTGTGTTTCAGATCTTTTGGTTAGTAATTATTTTGGGACTTATGCAATTGGTCTATTCCTTCAGACTTACCTATGTCAGGACAATTATTTTGGATATTTCATCTAAAATAATTTCCCTATGAACTTATTCTATCTAGCATTTTTCCCAAGATAATTTCCCTTTAGCCTCTTTGCACTTACCCTTCAAAATATTTGTTTCAGACTTACTGTTTTTGAAGGAAAATTTTGATATTTTTGTTTCACACATTTTATTAGATATAGAAACCTTGAAACAAATTGCCCACAAAAAATTGTCCATAACTCTTTTGGAGGTGGCCTTTGCCTTAACCAAATTATCCTTCAGATCTTTTATTTAGGCCAATTTCCCTTTGACTTATTTGAAAATTATCTTTTGGGATTGTTTTGAAGGGAACATACCCTTTGGGTCTATTGAAATGGTCCTTTGTATTTTTTGAACATGCCCTTTGGGATTTTTTTAAGGGGCATCTTATCTTCAGAATTTCCCTTCAAAAGTTTTGAAATGGTCATTTGCCTTACTCAATTATCCTTTGGATTCTTGAAAGTTCCCTTTAGGGTTTAAGTAAACTACCATTTAGATATTCGGAAATGGTCCTTTGCCTTACCAAATTTCCTTTTGTCCTTTTGAAATGGTTCTTTCCCCCATGAGAAGTGCCCTTCAAGACTTTTGTCCTAGGTAAAGGCTTTAGTCCAAAGTCTTTATGTTAAGTTCTTTTTAAATTCTCAGGGTCCTTTTTATTTGTTTTGACCTTAGTTTAAGCCTTTATATCCTAAGTCTCAAAGCCTAATTTAATATTTCATTAAATACAGGGACCAATCACATTTAACTACTTAGATCCCAATCTACAACATACATTTAAGTGGAGGACCCATATCAAATGGAGCATGATCAATAATAAAAAGTAGTGGATCCTATTTAAAAAATTAGAAGCATCGAATAGTCAATGTGTGACACACATAGAGAGTAGAATGAACCAAAAAATGATAAGTCATGAGCTTAGAAAATATTCTCAAAGACGAGATTAAATGTTAAAATTACATTCCCATCAATTTATGTTCCAATGGATCTCAAATGATAATCATATGGACATCAAATTTAAGACAATGACTAGTCTCAATGATGTGTTTTAAATTGATGGTCATGCAATGGCTTTCCCATGGACATTAAATGATGACTCCATGAATGTCAATTTTAACATAACAATGAGCCTTGATCACATGGTTAAAATTGATAATCATATGGCTATCAAAGATGTTCTTATGGACATCAATTGACAGTCACATGGATGTCAATTTTAACATAGTTCTTTAGATCTATATTTTAAAAGGGAATAAAGGGATGCCATGTCAAATCCACATGAGTTTAACTAGCCAAATTAGAGACTTTGTGGACCTAGTAATACAAAATAGAGACAAAAATGATGTTTGTATAAATCATTTGAGTTATTTTCCATTGGTGAGAAGTTTCAAAAATATTTACAATTTGAAGATGGGATCATGCCTATATTGGGTAGTGTCAATGAACAACGAGGGCGCTACAATATTAACTCAAAATTGTAGCAACATAAGGGTATTAAGTTAGGTGAAATAGGAATATTCCTATCATAACAAACATTATATGATATTTCAAAATATGATTTGATTTTATATAAACATGTGTAATTTTTAAGATCATAGATTGTCTATAGTTTAGTTCTCTAGAAAAGATCATTTATTCTGGAAAATTTGAAAGGACACCTATCTTATACACTTACACAAATGTAATTGGATTAGGACTAACTGACATGCTTCCTTACATCTTATAAAAGGATAATTATTAATTTTAAATAAATGATGGAATTTTTAGACCCAAATTACTTTGTAAACTAGGAGCAATTAATATAAGCAAGGAATTCTACAAAAATTGTCTAGTATTTACTTGTAGGAAGTGTTATATGGTTTCTCTCTCAGTTATCTGGTTTCATTTTCAGATTTGAAAGGTTATTATGGAGTGTTAGTGTATAAATTTTATTTCAAATTTGTTATCTTATGATAATTCTAGGCTAATTAAAGGTTCCTTAGTTTTCTTCATTTTATCTACTCTATATTTACAGATGTGCATTAGCTATCTGGTTATAGGAGTAAATATTTTTACTATGCTTGGTTCTAATTTGAATTATTTATCATAGTTTTTAGAAGTTTTCTTGATGCGTGATGTAATTTGGGCTTAATATGTTTCATGTTACACATTGGTTAATGTACATATCTAGATGTAATCTAAACATTGTCATAATGTCTGAAATAAGACCACCAACATCTTTCTTTCTACCCTACCCTTGTTTGTGTTTCCTTTTAAACTAGATCACCTTAGTTTAATGGTTATTTTAAATATCTATCTTAGATTATTTATTAATCATAATTCACTGCGCTTATCATAATATACTATATATTTTACATAGATCTACTATTTGGCCTTGGTGGCTTCCAACCACCAAATAATATAAATATTGTGAAATAGTCACTTATTCCAGTTCTATTCCACCAACATATGATAATATTATTATAACCCAACACTCATGCACTAAATTTTTAAAATTCTAAAATGAGAAAACACTCTGGGCACCTATGGTATGCATTTAGGCATCAACATCTTCTAAAGAGAAATGTTGAAGCATGATTTGTTAAACAACCCACTATAGTCCCCCATTAGTCTAATTCCACAATCACTTCCATGGTTTTTTAAACTCATGATTTTTATTTTCCCCAGAAAAAATGAAAATTTATTAGAGGATAATTCTGATGAGGTTCATGCCTTCTAGAAATATCAAAGAGTCAATTGAGTAACAAGCAACCCTTCATAATGTCCAATCCTCTAAATAATACAACTATTCCACCAAATTTGAAGGTTGATAACAATCCATCTCCACCAAAAATGAATTATCATCCCTAGAATAAGGAGGAATAGAGAAAATAAGGATAAAAAATTATTGAAGACATGAAGAAAATTAAATTAAATATCACTCTTCATGAATAAGCTGAGATCATTGAATAGAAGGAGCTCCTATTGAGGTTTATTACAATAATATATGATATAGAGAAGACAAAGGTTGCCCATAAAAATTTCATATACAAGAGTAAGCTAAAATTTCCTCATTTCCTATTAACTATCGAGAATTTAGAAAGAATATTCACAATTGTTTAGTCAAATTTTTAGCTTCAGCTACTATGATACCAACATCTATTTGTTAGAAGCTTAGATTGACTCCCAATCCATCTAAAAGTATAGTTTCATAGCTAGACAAAATAGTGGTACCTATTGTTGGAAAATTATATGATGTACACATTTATGTGGCATATGATCCATGTGTGTAGATGACTATTTATATACTTGTGGTATATATCCCAGAGGGATATAGACTACTACTGAGTATAAATTGGTTGAATATGCTAAATGGATATGTAATAATAGACTTCTCTCATATTTGGCTTCCATAGAAAGGTATTACAACCTATATTTAAATTGATTGGGAACTAAGAATGAAGCACCCCATCATGGATTATAATACTAAGAACAAAGAGTTAAGTTATAAATCCACAAATCTTGGAATTTATACTTTTACCAAAATGTATGAGTTGTAGGAATTAAAAGTCTAGGGTCCTTCCCAATTATTGATTCACCATTTCAATGGTGCAATATCCAAGCAATGATTAGTCTTAGGTGTTGAATTTATTTACCCATAAGTTACTAAGTACTTATAAACCTATTGGTTGTAATTATCTTACATAAATAATAGACTAGAATATGAGGCATTGATTTTGTGACTACAATTCCCTCTCAAAAATAATGTCAAGTAGTTGTTAATATATGGTGATTCAGAGTTTGTAATCAATTAAGAAGAAATAAATACTAGTGAAAATTATCATATCTAAAGAGGTACAAGCATAGGGCTTAATATTTGATTAAGTCATTTGAATTGTTCAACATAGTAATTTTTTTGGAGAATAGAATCAAGATATTGACTAACTGGCCACTTTAGCTACTAATTTAGTGTCACTATAGGAATCTAAGGTGTAGATATTTTACTTTTAGATCATTCCTTTATCATCTATTCATAATAATGTTGAAACATTTTAGGTCTTTGATGATAAATTTTAAAAAAAAAATTCTTGACCCATTCAAGATAACTTGAATCTCAAACATTGATGATAAATAAATACATTATCTATGACAGGATGGAATAAGACAAGGAGTTATTCAAATCAAATATAATCATCTTCCTTTAGGGATGGTTTCTTGGAGAGACTGTTTGATACTAACTCCGAGGCTTATCATTTGAGGCAAACCAAAGTCAATGAATCCTAGTTCAATAAAGAAAACTTGGGAGATGAGACTGATCCATGTTATGTCAATATTGGTCTCTGTTTCACTCCAAAAGAAAGATAAAGGGTAAATGATTTACTCACCCATTATAATTATGTGATTGCATGAAAGTATGATTATTTGAAAGGTTTTAACCCAAGAGTCATCACCCAGATAATATTGTTTAAGCTATAACATAATCTAATTATTCAAATACATAGGCCGATTAATCATATTTTATAACCACTCATTTGAAAGGAAGTAGATAACCTGTTAAGGGAACATATAGTGTTTCCTATCAAACATTTTACCTAGGTTTCCAACTTGGTTCTAGTCAAGAAAATAATTGGGAATTTATATTGTGTGTTGATTTCAAGAACTTAAATAAGGCTTCTGAGAAAGACAACCACCCTTTACCTTCCTTGTATGAGGTGATCCAAATAGTAAGTGGCTATAGACTGATGTCCTTCTTGGATGTTTTTTCAAGATATAACTAGGTGCTAGTCAAATCTAAAGACAAAATGAAGATTGCATATACCATAAAGTGGGGTACTTATGCATATAATATGATGCGTTTTTTCCTAATTAATATTAGAGATACCTTTAAAATATCCATGGACATGAATTTCAAAGGATTATAGGTAAATGCATAATCATTTACATGGATGAACTCACTATTTATCAAAGAATATAACTTATCATGTAAGCCATCTATAATCAATCTTTGAAACATGTAGAAGGTTTGGCATCTCACTAAACCTCAAAAAGATAATATTTGGTGTCATTAAGGGAAATCTCTTGGGCCACATCATCACCAAGGAAGGAATCATAATTGACCCTGATAGAGTTTAGGGAATTTCAAATATTGCATTCCAAAATAGTATGAAGGAGCTCAAGTATTTATTTAAAAAGATAAATTCTATGAGGAAGTTCATCTCATATATTTTAGAAATCATTCGACCTCTAAATGAGATGCTCAAGTAAGACACTAAATTGGAGTGGACACCAGAGGCCAACAAGTATTTTCAAGATATCAAGGACAAAATATCTTAGGTTCTAGTGCTAATAAGCCCAAACTTTAATGAATAATTTTTATTATATTCATTTCTTTTAGAACACACAATTATTACATTGCTTAATAAAAACAAGGATGGAATAAAGCATCCTATTTCATTCATGAGCATGAATTAAAAATAATCATAAATTATGTACTCCATAATAAATCAGTAGATTTTTTCTGCTAGTCAAATCAATAAAGAAATTTAGACATTACATATTGAGAAATTACATTATCACTATTTTTTCAGACCTTGATAAAAAAATCAATTTACAATATAATGAATTGGGAGATCATAGAGGCAAATGAGTGTCAAAATTGTCGGCTTTTGAACTAGAAATCAAGCTTGCCAAAATTATCATAGGGAAAGACATCATTCAACTTATGATTGAGATTGACTTGTGCATCACCATTGAGGATGTTTATCAAACTTAGGTATATAAAAGAGACTAGTATGATTATATCATTCAAACACATGTACTTGAATTCTTGAACTGAATCAATAAAAAAGGAGAGATTTAAAGCTCAAAGTTGCTCACTACATAATCAAAAAAGGAATCCTCTACAAAATTAATTATGAAGGCATTTACCTAAGATATGTACCATAAGAAGAAACTCAATATTATTTTGAGAACCTACACCCTAAGATTGGTCATGTTCATTTAACATGAAGTAAAAAAATTCATAAGATCCTCTACATGGGCTACTATTGGCCAACAGTCTTCAAAGACGCACACACTCATATGAGAACATGCCATAAATGCCAACTTTTGGAAAAAAGAGAAGTGCACATAATGATGCCACTATATATTGTTATTGAAGGAAGAACATTTTCTCTATGGGGATTAGATTTTATAGATTTCACCAACCCACATTCCTTAGCTAGACATAAATTTATTCTCACAAATATAGTTTTTTGCACCAGATGGACTAAAGTAGTGGCTATAAATCATTTTAGATCATATGACAATCATTTTTCTAGACTAAAACATCACAAATAGGTTTGATACCCATATTTCCTTATTTTATGACAATGGGTCAAAATTATAGCTATATTAATTCACTAAATGGGCCCATGTTAATCAAATCACCATTAGGTCAGATTCCAACCATTAGATATAGAGAAATGGGTTGGTTGAATAAAAAAATAAGAACCTAATCAATTTAATTAACAAGTTAGCTATAGATAAACCCAAATAATGGAATCATTTATTTAATTATTCATTATGAGGGAACCAAAAAAGATTTAAGGACTTCAAATCTTCACCTTACTTGCTAGTACATGGATGATGACTAGTATTCCCAATCATGCTCAAATTTCCAACATAATAATTTATACATGATTACATAGAACTAAGTGAGAAAAATGAGTCACACTAATTAGATATAATATAAATGGAGGATTATATAAATTTATCATAGTTTATTTTCAATAAACATCAAGACTTGGTCAAAATATGGTTTGACAAAAGAGCAAAGTTCAAAGCATTCAAAATATTTGACTTCATAATTCTATGAGACAAAGCCCATGAAAATAAATGACAACATGACAATTTTACCCCATTATACACCATAACTTACAATATAATATAGATAGTGGGTAAAAATTATTTCCATTTGAGTGGAATAAGGTATTGGATTAACATATCTAGTTAATAGGAAGTTTTTGAAGCACTAGTTCATGGTTGTACCATCTAGGGATGTTCTAAAGTGACCAAAAGTGTTGAGGTAAAGGTAGGAGTAATTAAATTTACTTTTTCCATAGTTTAGTTTCTTATTTTATATCATTGTCTTTTGTTAAGGTAGTTTCCTTGCTTTTTAGAGTAGTTATCTTTCTTGCTTTTTGCATTTTACTTTCTCTAGTTTAGTTCCCTACTTTATAGAATAAGTGTCCTTATTTTTTGAGACAATATGATTAAATTGTATTGATATAACCAAGAAATTATCCAATATAATTGAATTATTATCCATTTTTAGATTAAAACTTAAACCCATGAGAGGGTTTTGAAAAGAAGAATAATTGTGGGAAAGACATAAAATGCAACACATAAATTGGTTTATTTGTAGGTTTTACATCCTTGTGTTTGATATTTTTAGAATTTAGGTATGTAATAAACAATTTAACTATGGTTAAATCACAATTTAATACTTCTATCAGGTATGTAAAAGATGCTCTTAGTGCTTCGTACAAATTTGGAAAGTTTTCTCATCTGTTTGGATCAAATACAATTCCAATGTCAATACTTGTTTAAGGTAATAGCCATTGATATAGATATATATAGTAATGACATTTTGATAAAACAAATTTTATTTTTTCACATACACTATCCCATAATTATTCCTACCTTATTTCTTCTACCGCATTATAAAAAAAAGTAGAGAGTGAGATAGAGAGAGAGTGGGGGGGGGACAAATGTATCATAAAGAGTGATTAGTAAACCTAAATTAAATACAAAGGTGATCAAATACTCACATGATGAAATATTATAAATTATTCACACATAATGCAATAATATTAGGGGAGGAAAGGCAAAGGAACCAAAGGTATCTTTGTTGGAGCTATATATGCTTGGATGGAAGTAGAGCAATGGTTGAGTCTCTCTAGTTTTAATATTTTTTAATAAATCATAATGAAACCTATAATTTATTCCATGTCTCTATTAAAACCCTCAAGTGAAGGTACAATAAAATCACTTCATCACACACAGATCCAAGGTGAGCAAGACTAGTATGTTGTATGAAGTCATTTGGAGTCTATTTCATGTGTTTAGTTCAGTTATTATATTGTCATATGGCTCATTTTTAATTTGGGGTTGATAAATAGAGATTATGGGTTCTTGAATGCTTAGTAGTATTCCCTCTATGATTTTTCATTTGTTGTATTCAACACACCCCCACTCTTCTTATTTTCTTGACTAGGGACCCATTATAAGTTTGAAAGGTCTAGTTCTATTTCTCAATATTTAAAGGTTTTTTATATGAATGACTATTAACTAATATGAATGCATTTGTCATTTCTTTATTATTTAGATTTCCAATTTGTGACTTATTCATATTAACTTATTAATATTATTCAATACTTTCACACATGCACATGTTTTCAGTGGGATGCATAGTAATTAAAAAGTTTCAAAATTTGCTTATTTCATTTTTTTCTAGTTGTGTTTTTCACATAGTTTTGGTCTTCAAAAATTTTGTTCACAAATATGGCTTGTGGCATTTTTTTATTCTTCACATTTTTTTTCCTTAAAAAGAAGTGATTGTTATAACTCTTGCATTTTTTAGTTTTTATTTGAATGAATTGGCCTTCGGATATTTTTTATGAAACTTGTGAATCTTTGGCATGTTTTTCATATCTTTTTTCATTACTTTGTCTTTACATATTTTACACTTCACAAGTTTTGTTTAGAATTTAAGCACATCATAAACATTAAATTTCATAACTTTTATTTGGAAGTTATGTTCAAAATTTGTGTTTTATAGGTTTTATTCATAGATTGTGTTCATATGAATTAGGCTTTGGGGATTTTATTCAAAATTTCCATTCTTGTTTTTTTTAATAAGGACTCAACACCTAACATTCAAAGGTAGACTATGTGGAATAGTTGGAATTAAGAGAAAGTAATGATAATATGACACTTGTCCAAAGCTACAACATGGCATTTTTCTAAAGATGTAGAAAGACTACATGCCATACCTACCAAAGTGAAGTGAAAAAGTTTGAATTAAATGTTTAAATCAATATTGGATATATTAGACATTAATATCACACAAAATTAAAGTCTTAGACTAAAATATATATATCATTGAATTATAATAGACATCATGTCTAGTGACTATGAACAAACTCAAGTTAACTTGCACTCCAAAGATAACTCAAACATTTAACTATTTTGCGTTCCATTATGAATTCATTCCAATAAGACAACACATAGTTTAATTATCATCAAAGTCATGTAATTGAACTAGGTAACAATAGCCTCCTCATCCAAGGCATTCAGGGGGGTGTTCCCACCTTTTAAATTCTCATCAAAGACTCTAAAGAGTATACCAACACTATTTTTTATTCAATTTTGTTTAAAATGAGTATGTTAATTATTCATATCTTTTGGATGTGGTCAAGGACATAGACATACATTCTCATGAATAAGTCTTGATAGCCCAACAAAAATAGATGATAGTGGAATTGATACCATTGAAACTTCAATATCTATAATTTTCAATGGTTAAGCTCGATGGCATGCCCTACATCAACCTATTATGAGACTTATTATTTTTTTGTAAGGTGATTGGTGGTGGATTCATACACCACCTAAGAAATAAGATAATTGTTTCTTATATCTCATGAGATGGATTTTATACGTATTTTTAGTCTCTAATTATAGATGATACATTTTAAGAACACTGGAGGGAGATGTGGAAGAAGACAACCATGATTAAAAATGCTATAAGGAAGTGGATCGCTTTTGGAAAGATGTTCACTCTCAAGGAAAGGGAGATAGTGCAAATTGCCAAGTTCAATATGGGTATTTACATTAGAATGGTGATGCTAAATAGATTGTATGGTCATATTACCATCCACCATATACATTTAGAATGGGTACCATTACTATATTTAATGATGACTTCTAATTTGACCTTCACACTAGGTGAGATAATTAGTGTAAGGCTTAAAAAGGTAAGATATTTTCTCTTTATCAAAGAGAAATAATAGGAGGTTGGGTGAGTATAGTTACATTGAAGATTTTAATTCCTACTTTGAAACTCAAACTGAGACTTTAGTATAACTCCATTAGGGGACTGAATAGGCTAGGTGATAGATAGAACAAGATCTTGAATAGGTTAAGGAACAAAAACAAATTATTCATATTCTAGTAGTAATTGAGAATGGTTTTTAAAGTACATCCCTTCAGTTATACAACATTTTAGATGTTATTAGATCAATGAGAGTTGAGTTATCTCCTCATGTTAATGGAATAAGTAAAATTTTTGACTCTTTAAAGGAATATAAGAATAAATTAAATTTTATTGTAATATATATAGTTAATAAGACTTATAGCCATTTGAATTTGATGACACCATAAGAGGTAGTGAATTCTCTCAACTTGATGGTCATATAGACACAATAAGTTAGGGGTTGGGTTTTAAGAATAAAAAATTTGATCCCAATGTTTTTATAACATGATAAGTTAATCTTGTAGATTCTAGATGAATTGAGTCTCTCTCAAGGAAGGGACTCTACATGGAAGTTAATAAGTAGAGTCAATTTTTACCAATTGATTTATTAGGATTCCATAAATTTTAATAAAAGGATTAAAGGGCTCACATTAGAATAAATTTAATCATATATTATTTTTCTAAGGAATAAGGTTAAACAAGTAGTGATTTGTTGGGTGGATTTTAAGTCCACCAAAGTTGAACATGCATGTTTGTTGTGCAAGTTAGTAGGGTACATAGGCTAGCTTTTATAAATATGGACATCATTAAACTATAGCATGGTTTTGGTTATAAACATTACCAAGAGTTGAAGGAAAATAAAATGGCTTGGGCCTGACCAATCAATTCTCAACTAACTACTTCAGTTCTTTCTACTACTTTACTTTTGACCATGTAACCATCAACATAAACTAAACCTTAGTTTTTCTAGGCTAATTTTTTTATGTATATTAAATTAAGAGTTAAATAATGTAAATAATAGAGTATATTTATATGTATCATATGAATGAAATAATTAAAGACATTTTTAAGAATGGACACATTACATTACCATGTAAGATCAAGCCTAATTTTGGAAATATAGTTATGATGAACTATAATTGTACATACAAGCTTTACATTGATTAGAACTCATGTTATAATTATTAACATGTAATTTTAAATTTTACATGGATTTGAGGGATGATGATAATGCTCAACAAATCTATTTATAATTTTAATCCTTTTATAAACAAGGTTGGAAATTTATCAATATAGGAAGAGGTCTTTTTTATTTTCATGCAACTATGTTGATGCTTTTCTATTCCAATTTTCTATAATTAGCTATGTTTTAGTTTCTTGGCTATTTTGATTCAGTAATTTCAAGTGTGCAAAAGATATGGATAATTCCTTTATTATTATTAATGTATGTGAATTTAAATATGTGTAATAGATATTGGAAAACTAGAAAGTATCATTGATCTCATGATATTAGGTAGATTATTTAAATTATTTGAGTGTGCATTAGTTTTTTATTGACACAACCTTTTAGGTATAATGCATATCTACCTTGGATACCTCTTAGATCTGAACTATAATCAATTAAATAAGGATGTGTAATAGGAAATCTAAATAATAGAAACCTTTATCTGAGATCCTAGAGTTTATTATATCATTTGTTCTCAATATCCTCTTGTTATGTTTTCATGCGAGTTTGAAACAACTATTAGCTACATAAATCAATATTAAAACACTTGTCCACAAATAGATTAGACAAAAAGTGATCCCATTGTGGACCACATATCCTTATTTTCTACCCTAACTTTCCCCTTTTTGAATTTTCTTTGATCAAGATCTACCCACTTTAGATTAATATTCATTCATCCAAATTAACTAGGTTTTAAAATTATTATAGGTCTCATTCATCCACATATACACCAGGGTAACAACCTGCATGCTTAGCCTACTATTCCCCCACCTAGTTGTTTAACCCATACCTTCAACTCATGTCCTGGAGTGGATATCACCTCCATTGAGATCTTAAAATGTTATAGGTCACCTTGTTAAATTTAAGAAGCTCATAAAACCCAAATTAACATATATTTCCATTAGTAAGGAGGATGTGAAATAAATTTAAAATGAGGAAGTGGATCTAACATAGTCTCAAATTCCTCCTCAAGAATAAGCAGGCCCATCTAGTGAAGCTATCAGCCATGGGGATTTAGACCCTTAAATCAGGTATAATATCTTTAGGGGTCTTCCCAAACCTATAAGTTCTTATGATTCTCAATATACAACTATCATTAGTGTAATTCTAGATCTTGGTAGGTTGATGAGATCACATTATTTTATATCTTTCCCCCTACTAGAGAAAATAAAATAAGTATCCATTCTTATTTTTTTTCAAGTTTCTATTGTTTCCACATTACCATTGCCTACTATTTTGACACTCATGCCATTTTTTCCTATGATTATTATTCCCTCACCATTTCCTACCACTACTACTTGCATTAACTCACCATATACACTCCTTATGACTCCACCATCATTAACTACTCCATTCCCTTCCATAAATACAATGGCCACTTCTATTGAGCCCTCTGTAACCATATTTACACTAGTTGACACTAATAATGACTCTCCCTATCTCACATAGGTCCTTTTGGACACATATGAAGAAAAGTGACATGTGTAATATTTGGGTGTTCCATTAGGTCCTCTTTATATAGAGATAGGGGAGTAATAAATAAGTGGATAGTTAGAGGAATAATTTAAATAATTAGAGGAAGACGTGGGAGAATAAGACAAAGAGGTAATTAAATAATGGAAACTAAGAAGGTAGCTATGGGATCCTTCCAAGAAGTTCTAGCTTAGGAAATTAAAAATATATCAGTAACAACTACCCTAAGTTCTACTCCCAAAGATATAATATAAGACACATAAAATCCTCATATTTATATATAAGGAAAAATCTCTATATAGGAACCTATTGATGCCTGAATATGTATCATAGGTGCCCAGAGTGTTTAATAACGCTTATCATTTTAGAATTTTCTGAATTCAGTGCATGAGTTATAAGTTGTGATAATCTAGTTATATGTTGATGAAATAGAGGCAAAACAAGTGGATTATTTCATAATATTTTAAATGTTGGGTGGTTGGGATCCACCATGGCATAATATTTCATCTATGAATAATATGAAGTATGCTAGGCTAAGGACCATGAATTATGATCAAGAATTAATCAAAAGACTAATCTAAGATGGTTACTCATAATGAAAATTAAGCAAAAGTTATTTGGTTAAAAAAAGATCAAAAGGAAATGTAGGGAAGAGAAGAGATGTTGATCTTCATTCCAAGCACCATGACAAAGTTCAAATAACCTCCAGTCATGCACTTAACCAATGTATGACATGAATTAGCATAAGCTCAAATCCTATCACACATGAGGAAAACATCTAATGATGGTATGAAATAATTTAAATAAGAACCAAGTTCACTTTAAAGATTTACCCCTCCAAGCAAAAAGCATTAGCCCAAATGCAAGAAGAGTAAAAAAATGAAATAAACCTAAGGTATTTCAATTAACCTAGAATTGGCACAAGTTAATAGCTTTGCATCCAAATATACACACTAAAAAATCACATGAACTATTAAAATCTAGAAATTAGAACAAACAAGTGAGAGAGAAGCCAAAATAATAAAAGATACAATCAAATTTAGATAAACTTTAAAAAATTCCATTCTTATATTAATTGTTCAAAAGTTACAATTGGATTTTGGCTCTAATAACTCCCTCTTTTTTAAAATTGACAATACTCCTTTTATAGAATGTAAATAAGTATATCAGTCAGCCATCTCCAATTTAAAAAGTATAAGTGTTAGGACAATTGTCCTTTCTACAAATGTTCTATTATAAAAAAGAATTTCCTCAATAGATTGATCAATATGCAATGTGTTTTACAAGATGCACAGGCCTTTACAAATAGAATATTCCATTTTCAAAATATACAATGCTTAACTATAGGAATAATATTCTTAAGTCACTTAATCTAACTTTGAGAACCCTTTATTACAATTTTATCTCTCCAGTAGGATCTTTATTCTAGAATGTTGTTCTTCAATTATCAAAAAGGTCAACAACTAGTTTCATGAAGAGCTCCTTCATTTGATCTGCTAAGCTCTTTTGAACTTTATTCAGTTTTTTGATGCCTCCATAATGCTTCCAAATTTACTAACTATTCCTTTTGTAGTTGGAATCATATCCATGATCCTATCATTATCATCAACAAGCTTGCCTGTGCTTTGTGACTTACCCCTTCCATAAACTTAGAAGCTCATTCATTTAATCTCATCATCTATAATTAGACTAGGTAGACCAAGTGTAGTAGGGTCCTTTACTAAGTTGTCTAATACATGCATTATCCTATCTTCAAGTTGATTGAGGTCATTGGAGAGGTCCCCTAGTTGTTGTAAATCCTTTTAAATCTCTCACTCATGGACTTTGGATCAAACTATCTTTGCACATGTGACTATTTAGTTACTCTTGGATTGATCATGTTGAATATATGGCTAAACTAGGGATTTTTTATGTGCTTAAGGCCTTTTTAATGTTTTAACAATTCTCTAATGGTCTCTATGAGCTCAAATCACAAGTTCCATGATTTAAATTTACATTCAAATTTACCTATTTATACTTATGTCTCTCATAGTTCCATGAAATCCTTAGATTTACCCTATTTTGCTTGCTTGGCTTCATCATGGCATTTCCATGGCACCTCCATGGCATCTTATCATCAATATTTAAAAATATGACCATTGCCTTTGAAAATTCAACTTTGATCTTGCACCATCTGATCATCCTTGCACATATTACTATATATTGTCGATCTTGATCCCAAGACTTGAATGTCATTAGTTGCCTTTGTTATTTTTCCTATGGATATGACACATGCCATTACTACATTGGATCTGATATTCATTAAAAATTCAATAATGATCATGCACTATTAGATCTTAGTTGGGTGAGAAAATGTGCTCCATCAAATCAAGACCTAAGGGGTGTAATTCCATTGGCTACTCATTGGTATTTTACCAAAATGGTGATACTTGTCACCTCTATGGGCTTTTTACACTCTAAATTTTATCATCTCTACTAGGTTAACAAGTTTTTTCCACATGGTAATATCTCATTTTCCCATATCTTAGTTGAAAAGTCAATGTCCATCTCACATAGTTAGATCACTTTTGTCTGGTAAAATGTACTCCATTAGATCATGATCTTAGGGGTGCACCACCAATATAAAATTAATATCCTATTAATGAACTCATGACACTTGTCATCATCTTGGGGATTTGAATTGTCAACGTTTTTATGATATATTGGATCAATCTCACTCGAGTGAATACAGGTGATTAATCATGGGAACCTACTTGGATTTTAACATTTTAATCATGGATTGAATTTACAACATGGATTATGCACCCTTGGATCTTCTCCATCTGATCAAATGCACACCTTTTGATTATGATCCATGGGGTTGAGCAAGATTGGTTTTTTTTCTTAGTTTCCCATTTTTATCGTGTGCCATTAGATTAAATTTACTAGAGTAAATGAGGGTTGTTGATCTTGTAGACAAACACAATATTTAAGTTAGGCTTAGGAATAATATAATACTCAAGCTAAATTTTTAGACCAAGGTTTTCACTCATATTAATAAATATGAATAAATCTATAGGAAAACAATTAAAACATATTAAAGTGACCTTGTGAATTAAAAAGGAGTTGGCATAAAGTTTTGGCCTAAGTTAGAAACATAATAAAAAGGATGTTGCATTTATTTAGACCATGATAAAATAAAATGGCACAAAGGGGGACTCAAGATATGAAGTACTTAGGATAAATTTTTTAGACTAAGGTCCTAGTCATGTTAGTAAATATGACCAAGACCATGGGATAAAATATGAATCAAGTCAAAGTAAAAGCTCCCACCAAAATTTAAATAAAATGTCCTAAAAATTTTAAATAAAAACTCCCACCAAATTTGGATTCAATAGGATTACTTAGACTATATCTAGACTAAGGATTTTAGCGTTTAGAATATTAACTCCATTAATCAGTTACAAACCAAAGGCTAATAAAATATCAAATTAACATTGAAGCACAAAAACCTAAGCATGTTCATTCCTCGATGAAATTCATTGAACCTATAATATAGAAACACAGGCAACAATGTTAGCAATTTTTGATAAGATCAAGCCAGAGCCATGAATGAATAGAATAGAATAATGCCAAATTTTATTTTGGATACATAGGTTATGCCTCTAAGGCCCTCCACACAACTGATCATACCATTTACATAGGCCAACCAAACTAAATCTTCCATAGTTTTTTTTTGGAAGGCATAGGGAAAGACCAAGTACATAATGGAAACAAATCATCATAAAAAGGTCATTGAGTGGAGAAAATATATCCCTATATTTCATACATTGACTACACATTACCCTAGTATTTAAATAGATTTAATCCTACCTCTCCTTAGTACTCCCCCATTATCTATTTCTACACTAATTATCCAAGCCAAAGAATAATGTGTATTCAAAATCCTTCCTAAAGGGATTATTAGGTAATATATGAGGAAGAAATGGGAAATCAAAATTTGATTATTATCGATCAAACTAAAGTGACATTTAATTTAGATAAAAGATATAAATACATTGATAAGGGTGAAGAGGAATATTATGTTGGTTTAAGTAGAAACATCTCAATTAGATCAAATGGAAGATATATTATCCTTAATGAAGAGAAGGAAAGTTCACATAAAAGACCCAAATGATCACAAATAAGATCATTATAATTTTATGGATGAAATAGGGGGATTAATCAATCATATGTATATGTTATATGACCAATCAAAATAGAGTTTAAAAAATATAAATATTATTGAGGATCCCAAGGAAATTATTGATAATGTAAAAAGTGTAGCTAATAAATTATATGATGTCTTTAGCATAATAATAATTGCAAAGGCTAAATCATAGCCTAAATGGGGGGATGTGTTTGAATTATATTATAAAATGAAATATATGGAGGGTAGAATTAAATTCTTAAACCAAGCTAAATGGAATAAATCTTATGATCATTTAAATATGAAAATAGCACTAGAATATATATGGGCTCAGAATTATGTATCTACCAAGAGAGATAGTTTAATTGACTACACTAGTAGATGAGATCTTTATTACAACAATTTATAGATCATGAGAGTGAATCAATCTCCATTTTTAAAGATATGAAAGTCATGGATGTGTATACTCCCCTTGGTTAGTTATTTTGTAAGCCCATTTTTGAATTCCTACTCCAAGTGATAGCTGATAGCTTTCAAGTATAAATTTAATGAATATTATATAAAAGTAATTAATAAATTATACAATTGATAGAATTTTCTAGGTAAAATGTATCAAAGACATAAAATCTCCATGTGGAACTCATATCTTCAATTTTTATACATATAAATATGATGGATAAGGTTAACATGTGCTAAAAATATCTATGTTTTATTATAAAATAATTAACATTGATTCCAATCATGCTTTATATAAGAAATTGGAAGTGCTCAAGTAGGAAAATATTTCAGTGAATATACCATTTATTCCTAAATATATTTATGATATTGAGCACTATGCTTCAAATTAAACCATGGCGTAAAATCCAATAAGGCACACCTATGTCCCACTTCCCATTTTTACTACCACAATTACACTAAAATTTATTTCAATTGATTATTTTTCTACATTGGTTTATGTAATACATCAAATCATGTTAGTTGATACCCTGAGCATGTATGCTCCATATTTGAGCTATGTCATGACAACACATTAATTATATAGATACAGGTATGCATGCATATATACATGTGTGTGTTTGTGGTCTCACACACACACACACACACACACACACACACACACACACACACACACACACACACACACACACACACACACACACACACACACACACACACACACACACACACACACACACACACACACACACACACACACACACACACACACACACACACACACACGCATGTATACATGCGTGTGTGTGTGTGTGTGTGTGTGTGTGTGTGTGTGTGTGTGTGTGTGTGTGTGTGTGTGTGTGTGTGTGTGTGTGTGTGTGTGTGTGTGTGTGTGTGTGTGTGTGTGTGTGTGTGTGTGTGTGTGTGTGTGTGTGTGTGTGTGTGTGTGTGTGTGTGTGTGTGTGTGTGTGTGTGTGTGTGTGTGTGTGTGTGTGTGTGTGTGTGTGTATTCTATGTTTTTCATTGTGATTGAGATTCAATTCTAAAAATTATTTTTAGCATATAGATTATGTTTAACCAGTTTTAGATGTGGAATATTATTTAGATATAAACAAGCATGGTATGCATGATTTTTTACACTCACTTCAAAACTTAAAATCTAAAATTAGACTTTTCTGTAAGGATGTGACATCCTCATCCTAAGGATATTTATTATAGTACCATCCTCATTATAAAGGGAGGAATTTTTTTCAATTATGATGAATAAGAAATTTTAAGTATTTTTTTTATGTTTGTATTGATGTCTATTTCTCTTCCAAATATTTTGTCTCATTGAGGAAATTCCATCACACTAGCATTTTAATTTATTTGGGTTGTGTATAAGTGCATTTAATATTTTTA
This sequence comes from Torreya grandis, assembly GCA_037957365.1. Lineage (NCBI taxonomy): Eukaryota > Viridiplantae > Streptophyta > Pinopsida > Cupressales > Taxaceae > Torreya > Torreya grandis. The sequence continues at coordinate 702,793 of JARHVA010005990.1, forward strand.
TTCAGATTGTGTTATTAGCTACTTTGAATGCTATTTACTTATTAATCATAATCTCCCACTAATAGAGGATGTGTGATAGCAATCCAATATTGGTATAATCCTTTGATTATAGGCATTCAATTAACTATATATATTTCCTTTGAATCTTAACTATGTTTGTGTTTTTGGTGTGATAATAACAACTTACAATAGGTATTATTTCTTAGTCATTTTTTTAACCCATAGCATAAAGACTAGTTTGGAATGATTTCATCCATATTTGAGTCACAAACCTTTCTATTTACATACATTTACCTCTTATTATAATTTTTTATACATTTCACCTTAGGTTATAATCAATTCATCATGTCAAGTAAAATGTTGGCTCTTTTAGAATTCATTTTATCTTAACCACCTAAGGTAAATAACCCATTCCTCATTGTTATTCCACCACATGGTTATTAAAAAGACTAAATACTCTGCAACTCATGCCTTAGATTAAATTTATTCACCAATCCTAGTAGCCTCATAGGATTTTGGGATGTGAATAAAACCCACATTAACACATCTTACCAAGAATTAGCTTCAACAATTTTTTTAACCCACAATGTTCCCTATCAAGGGATCATAAATCTTCCCAAACCTAATAGAGTTAGGTTTTGTGATTTAGTCACAAAATATTAAACCAAAGAAAATTGTTTGGATAATGCATTAAAATATTTATGTATCCTTATAGCCTTCATATTAAATTATCTGAGTCCCTTTAAGATACCACAAAAACACTCTATTCACATTCTACATGTGACTATATAAGCACTACATTCAATTCTAAAATAATTAATCAATTTAACTTAAACAATCCTAATACTATGATTACTATTATGACACCAAAAAATTGAGTGAGTCCCAACTTAAGATCAAAAAAGGAAAAAGATGAACATATACTACCCTAAAATTAAGTTACGTTCAATATTTAGGTCACCTTATTAGTTTTTCCTCTATCATATCCTAACTTCAAAAACCTATTATAAATAAAAACCCTTAAGATAATTCTAGTATACAATAATCACTAGATTTTATTTAGAATATCTATATTTAAGTTACTAAATTAAAATATAGAATGCATTACATTAATCCAAAGCAGTAAGTCACATGAGTAGGAGACCTACAACTCTATTCAATCACAAGGTGATTCATTATTTTATGTTCTTTTGATTCTAAGTCCTTGTGTCATTAATATTAACTTAATTTTATTTAATAAATATTAATCATCTACTTTTTAAAATGAATATTTAGTTGATATTTTATAACTAAAAAGCACATTATCTATGGAATTGAATAAATTAAATTTAGAAAGTACAATATCCCAACTACCTCTAAATGGTAGCATTTCTCTGAAAGAAAATAATTCCAAAAACAAGATTTCCAACAAGAACTATGCTTGTTAAATTAATTAATTATAAATCATTATCAAATTTTATTCAAGGTACAATGAAGTGTTATTCAAGATAACATTACCAATTACTATGAAGAGAATTCATTAAAAAATGTAATGCATGAAAAGAACCTAATTAAAACTATCAATCAAACTATTTAGTTTAATATCAAAAAATGAACAATCAATATTTGTATAATCAACCAACATATAACTCTTACATCGCTCTAAAATCAATAATTGAAACAAGTAAGACACTATAGCTAAATATTTGTGTTCAACTTTATCCAACCATCTAAATCATATTAATGAAGTAGTTATTTTGATTTTATACCATAATTGAATGTAATAAATAATATTTAGACCATAAAGATATTTTACTCTTCCTTCACATATAATTTAATGTAAATAGATAAGAAATCCAATATATTCACTTAGTTCAAAATGAACAACCAAATCATGACTTCCTAATCATACTAGAATATTGAAGGTAAAACTCGATTTAAAAATATCTAGATATATGCTATATAAAAAAATTATGTTTGACTCAAATAAATGATCTAAAAATTAATTAATGGAAAAGTGCAATTCAAATTAAAATATATTACAACTAACTATATTGAAAACCCATTTAAGATAAATAATAGAGATGATTACCATAAATGATCTCTTTAAACAATTTTTCTCCCTTCAAATAATTAACAAATAATACTACCATTTCACCCTATCTTTCTAGACAATACATTCAATAAACAACCAATATATTAAAATACTTACCTTAAATACAACAATAAAAACCAAGCACCAATATCACTAATAAAATTGACCAATAATCTCTTTCCAAACAACATTCAAAATATGCTTTACCATTTTTAAAATCATATAGAGATTTAAATCAGCTATATTGAATCACAAAGCCATAACTATCAAATTTCAAATGCCCAAATTCATTCATAATTATTTTGAATCCAAATAAAAAGAGTTAGTTCTTACTTGAGTAATTCTATATAAAGTAGGACTAAGAACTAATTTTATTTAAGTTCATAATCACTTCAACTTATTCAAACAATATCACAAGATGAATATTCTAGATCATAACATAACACATGTCATATAGAAATCAAACCTCTACTTAGAATCCAATATAGACTCAATTATGATCACTGTTATATTCATAGTTTTATAAATTTGTTTATATAATTAAATAATAGCAATATATAAGTTCAAATGTAAGAATTATTTTTTATTACCTTGCCATTATAAATTAATGCCATTCATAAAATGAAATAACTCTAAGGATCACATAAATAGTAACACAATGAAATCAAAAATTCATCCACAACTATATAACCAATAACGTTAAACTATCTTCATCTACTAAATTTATTTGAATGAATCTATAGAATAATGATGAATATATGTTAGTATTATTTCATCTATTCCTAACAAATAATGAGATGATATATGTTAAAAAAAAATGATATTAACCATAAGAGTTTATAAAAAGGAACACAGTGGAGTTGAATACACCTTTGGAGGCCTTCTTCAAAAAATGTAAAATAATCCAACTTTCATGTTTCATAAAACCCACTCAACCAGCCCAATGAGCCCTACATCAGTGTCCCTAACGACCCAAATCATTAGCATGATGTTCAATCATGATCATATGGTTTTAGTGATCCTAAATAGTAAAAAATGATTTTCCCCTTAGAAAATACCAATCAACAATCGACTAAGCCAAAGAAAATCAAAATACCATTGATAAAATAAAACCCTATTGTTCATAGTTGAAATGGATACTAAAAATTAATAGTATTCAAGAAGGATTAATAAAGAGTGTTCACCATTACAATGTTTATAAGAAATTAGAAAACCCATAATACAATATCTATTCACACAGCCATAAAAGCATAACCCACAAAAATATAATGTAATAATGACATTAAAAAAATGCATGAAAAAACATAATAAATACAATAATAATAAATTAAAAACCATTCATATTATTCATAGTTCCATTTAATAAAAAAATACACAATAATAATCAATCCATTACTTTCTCATAATAATTATAGTCATTACCTAATTATCCCATAACAAAGAGTTCTAATATTTTTTTTGTGTTTCCACACTCAAATACTACTCTATCTCAATGTCTTTCCCATACAAGAATGAAAAATAACATCCTCATTAAAGTCAATAATTCCACCAAAAAACTTGGATTATGATGAAATAGATGCATAAAATCCATATTTCCACATCCTTTATCCTTATGGTGAAAAAATTGCATCAATAAAGACCTTAACTAGATAAAAAAAACCCAAGCAATTTTCAATTTCTAGATTGAATCATGGTGGACAACCTCTAGGCTTCACAATAGTGGATAAGATTTTACATATTCAAAAAATCCATTTCCTCCAAAAAAAACTAGAATGTTCCATGATCCAAAAGAGAAAATCATATCAAAATAAAAAACCTAAGTCAATGACAATCATCATGCCAAGCTCTAAATGGATAATGTCATCGATTACCAATAATAAAAAATAACACCAATGTAGATAAAAAACCATGAAAAAATGAACTTGTAATACAAGTCATTCACTTAATGCCATGATTTGATCGATGACTTGAGAGTAATTAATATACAATATAAATAAGTTAAAATATAAACTTACAACATTTATGAAACATAACCTAAAAGTCATGAACTAGGTGAATTTTAGTGGCATAAAGACCAATTGACCATGCCAAAAACCAAGTACTTATACGAGTAAAGGCTTAAAAATCAATTTAAAAGACATAAAAAGAGGACCAAATCAAGAAAAAAAACTAAAAATTTATAAATCATTGCTTTGCACTTAAAATGAAAATGATAAGACAACCCAGCTAATCGACTTGATTATATCACCTATCAAAGAAATATTTTTATACATTACTATGAATCATTCCCAATAATTTCATAATATGAAAAATCCAATTTTAAAATCTCAAATATATAAAAAATGGCTAATGTAATAAATTTAGACAAACAAAATGTAACATAAAATAGTTAAAAGCATAAAACCCAAAAAATCAATCAAATGGATAAAGTAACCAATACAATCAAATATAATAGACTTTGTGGTTATTCAAAAACTCATTTGTTTATCATTAATTTTCAAATTATACATATGGAAAATAATATAACCATGTCATTTAGATTATTTGATCAAGCCTAGATTATGGAAATCCTTTAGTCACAAAAGATAACATCAATAGTATCTATCCAAAAATTATCCAAATAAATATAATTGA
>JARHVA010005990.1:712500-720000 GCA_037957365.1 Torreya grandis
ACACATTAAGAGGATTAAAAACCTAATATAACCTACCTAGATAAGGAAATAAAGAACAAAAACCTAGCCAAAACCAACTAGAATGAAAACCAAAAATAAACACAGAGCACAACAAGACATCATCCAAACTTTAGTAAAAAGGAAAAAACACTTATATGGAATAAAACACTATAAACATGGAATAAAAAAAGATAAATACACAATACACATAATAACAAATAAATATTTCATGATTTATAGAGCATAATTTAAATAAACCCATAATTTACCCTTCTTAGCTCTAGGTATTTTACAGGGACCTCATAACTTTCCATATTATTTCATTTCAAGTGTTTCCCTTGAGTAAAGATAAAGCATTTTTAATTATTTTTTCCATCCTAAGTATAATCCCATGCCTCATTCCTAATATGTTTCTATTCATTAGGTTTATCATCATCACCTTTCTACTAGTTGATAACATTTAGGTCCCCCAGTTGATTAGTGTTGATAATTCAAAATTTAGTCTAAAATATCTTCAAGTTCCCGTATACCTCATGTATATTTATGTAAATTACCTTGAACATATGATCCATAAGGGTAATCTTATCAATAAATTTGACCATCCATCCAATAAGATCCTCCTTGGTTTGACCATTAAAAATATAAACCTCATTTTTTTGAAATCCCAATAGACTCACCACCTCAAGGGACACACTTATTCTTGCCCTTGATAGTTATAGATTTACCCTTATATTTTTTAGTGTAATTAATGAATCATGTCAGGGTCTCATCCTTATCCCCATCATTATCATCCTTAGCCTTGCCATATTATTCTCCATTCTAATATTACATAAATGATTTACCTAAGGATGGGTTCAATGATGATTTATGCACATTAAAGAGGAGAAGGATGAGGAATTGGTGAAGAATATGGTCACTCTTGTCATAATAATAGGCTAGTGTGGAGATCTCAAAAGACATGGGAGGATATAAAGGAAGGTTGATGAAATTATAGTGTTGAAATTGATTCAACTATAAGAAGTGGTAAAAATAGATAATATTCAAATTACCTTTGAGAACTATATAATTCATAATTTATTTACAAACATATCCCAAAGAATATGGTAGAGTATGACACATATAACCATATTTAGTATGATGTATTATGTCACTAACATGAAATAAGATATTCACCACTTTGTTCTTCCATCATTTATCTTTGAAAGCCTTTTCACCTTTCAATGACATGTCCATAACAACTCAAATTGTCTCCTCTAAAATACCCATGGTGACACCTCTAACGAAAACCTTTCAATCCCTCCATGCATTAGGAAAATGTTGATTTATTAGAATAATGGAGTCAGATCTCCTATTCAAAAAATATGCTAAATAGAATTGTTACTTTTAATTTTATCATAAGAGGTGGGATATATAAAATTATTTTCACCACACATTGAAAGACTTGTGATTTTTCAAGTGTTGAACTTTGCTTTGTCACCAAGATTGAACAATGAGTAACTCAAGGAAAAAATTACCAAACTCCATCCTAGTTTAAATTATATGTCATAATTTTAATTGAAGTGATGTTTATGGAATGCACCATCCTAGTAGTTATTATATTTACACTACCATGGGGGATAAAAATTCTATTAAACCCCATATCAATCATTATTTTTGGTTTGCATCCCTTCCATGATTGCATAAAGGGTTTATTGTTTCCATTTTAATAATTATTTTAATATATGATCTCCTCCTTATTATATTGAGATAATTTTTGACTCATCATAGGATTTTCCTTCCCTATAATCATGATCAAATTTCATGTTTTTTAAAATATTCATGATGCTTTGAGAATCCATAATGATATTTGGAATGGTAAAGATGGTTTGGTTTTCCCCTAGATATAATTTATCACATTTGTTGAGTCTCATTCAATAATTAGATACTTAACTATTTATGTCCTTATCAATATGAATGCCTTAAAATACCTATTTTTCCTTAGACACATGATTTATTTAAACCCCAAAAGCCATAATGTCAACCTTAATGATCCCACCCTTACTATATTTTATAACCCTTCTTTCTTTAGCTGCCCCCAAATTCCCTTTCATAGCTCCATTGAAGTTTAGCTTAGGCTAATAATTTGGAGACATGATCCACTTCAATTGGTTCATGTCAATATTATTATAAATATCCCCTTCTACTGTAGGCACCTACAGATTCTAGGAATGAAAAATATTTATTTTCTTGTCAGATAAGGTGTTGATATTTTTAATGAAGGATTACTAATTTTACTTAATGGCATCCACTATTTTACTTCCCAACATAGTTTGATTCATTTTATTTTCCGAAAAAAAACTAGAGTTTCTCTATTTTCATAAACCCCATAACATGTGGTGGAGTGATATTTCTTATATTTTCTTAAGGGTGGAATCTGACCAATAGGTTTTCATAAGACAATAAAATACTTCAATGAATTGGGTGTAACTTAGGCATAAATAAATAAGGATATTATAGTCTCCAACATCTTATATGAAAGCATATATTTTAGAATCAAATGGGTAACTGATTCCTCCTTTTATTTTTAAATATCACATCAGTTTAGGATGACTTGCCCTTTTATATTAAGGTTATCAATTTTAAGAATGGTATTTTTGGTTGATAGGCATAATAACACATTCAATTTTTTGGTTAGGTCCTTTATCCATAGCACACTCCATGGTCGATCATCATAATATATATCCAAATCCATGAATTAACCCACCTTTAATGAATACCTACCATTTTCCTTAGCATACCAAACTAGTTCATTCTCCTTGGGGTGTTAGTTGATATGCCTTCCATTTAATTTTAGATTCAGTTTTTTTAGACTTTAGATCATTATATGATCATCAAATTCAAGATAAATGACCTTACACATTTTCCTTTCATCAATAATTGTCTAATAATCTATATTTTTTCCCCTATGGTACACTTTAAAACACTACTCAACTTGATCTATCTTTATCTCTCTGTTTGTTTGTTTGTGTGTGTGTGTGTGTAAAATTATAAGATTTTATTAATTTCTAGTAGTTTTTAAAATTTTATGCCCACATTCATAGTTTGTTACTCCAAATATGTTATTTTTATTTTTATTAGATTATTTTATATTATGATAGGGCCTTCCCATAGCTCTCATTGTATATTTACTCATAATCGATATGTAATTTTATTTTACCATTATTTAAAGTTTTATTCTAGTACCATTCATTTCTTAAAATTATTAAGTGTGAAAAACTCTCTTATCTATTTCACTCATTTTTATTGAAACATACTTGTATTTTTAACTTATTATTATGTGCTTCAAAGCACTTAGTTATGGTCTGATTATTTGTTATTTTCATAAATATTGCATGTGTAAACACTCCTTTCTTTACCTCTAGTTGTTTCACTTATTTATTAAATAAAAATATATTCATTCCTTGTTGTTATTTTTTTAATTAATTAATTTATATCCACATTTATACTCATAATTTTAAAGGTTTAAAAGTTTAGTAAGTAGTTATAGTTTATGTATAATACATAAAAAATACATAAAAAACATATTTTAGTCACATATTTTCTTACATACTTTTAGTCTAACATTATTCTTAGTGAAGTTAATAATTTGTATATAAATAGAGTAAAATATTATTTATTTAATTTTATATTATTTATATTCATATATTTGCATTTGATTAGCTTATTTCATCTTTAATATTCATAAACCTAATATCAGTTGTGTTTCTTCATTTTATCCATTTAACCCTAGACAAGAATTATTTGGAAAGTTATCTTGAGTTATTTTTTGCCTTGTGTTCTATTTTCCATTTATTTCATTTAATGATGATTTTCAGTAAATTTTATCCTCGGTGTGTTAAGACCTTTACCTACTTTATTTTTCTCAATACTTTAACCAAAATTTAAAGTAGGATTGATCAATACTTCACCCATTGGTGTTTATAATAATTCATTGTCACCACCATATTGGTCCTTATATCAATGCCATTAAAAAAATTTAGAATATAAAGATGAATATTGGGACTATCAAGTGAAGGTTTAGATGATATTGTTTCACATGCTTGATTATCTGCCTAATTAAACCTAGTTACCTAATCCTAGATTTTTTCTTCCACATTTTTATTTGAATATCTCTAATAATTATTGGGAATTTGAGTGAACAAATTTTTATTTTCATTTTCATTACATATAATTTACTTCACATGCAAAAGGATTTTTCAATTTATTCTCCCAAGTTCCCCCTTATGCGCTTCACAACACATACATACTACATGAAATCTATTACTAATGTGATTATTTCATGTATGGACCACCATCTCACAGTATGTACACTAAACCCTATTTGTGTCTATTTCACACTATTTTCAATTAATTTTTTTAATTTTTTGTCCATATCACATTTTTTTCTTACATTGACTTACATAAATTTTTCCCATGACTTCCATCATTATCTCAACCTCTAAATCATCATTCATATCCATAAAAATATTAATGGATAAATTTATTTTAGAAATATGTATTAATCCTTCAAATAAAACTATCCATGTTAGAATGAGTGTATATCATTAAAAAATGGTAAATAATTATCCTAAATATTTCATTATATGCGTGGACACTCTCTTAAATATATTTATTAATATCATTGAGTTAAGAGATATGTTTATGCTCAAAATTGGGTATATTAAATTCCATTAATAAGGAATATTTCAAATAATCCAATAAGACACAACCTGATTGGGACCATACTTCATGTACCATGTTTCCCAAAATATAATAGTGTAGTTTAATACTAGCTCACATTTCCATTTACATAATTTAATTACTTCCTATTATATTTCATGTACCATTATACATGATATTTCACATTTATACACATGTTATGAGGAATAATTAATTCATATATACTTTTAAAACTTCATATAAAAATCATTATATTTTTTTTGAGGTTGTACTATGCATATACATATGTACTAGATCAAGCATTCACTTCCCAACCTAAAATATTTTTTATCCTACACCAATAATTTATATCAAAAGCATTATCCTTTAATTCAAAATTCATTGAATGAAAACTTTAGTTTTAACCACTATATTAGGGTTATTTATTAATGGGCCTTGACTCCCAACATTCTCACTTATATTCCTTCATTTTTTTGAACTAGAATTCATCTTAGGAGATTTTATATTATTCATTTCACTAATTTATAATGTTTTTTTAACAAATTCATATGTTATTTAATGATTAAAAATAAATTCCTTTTTATATTTCCTAAGAAACTTATTAATTACTCATAATTTATTCACATTCATTGAAACTTTATTCCTTAAAACTTATAGCATGTGACCATTGACTTCAAGTAGGATCAAGATTAAATTATTTCACAATTTGTGTACTATAATCCACCACCAAGTTTATCCCAAGAATCTTCTCCAAATACTTATCCTCTATCAGGGATTATTAATTTTTTAATTCCTCTTTCTTATTGAATAATATCCATTCTATGTAGGAACCAGTTTTTTAACCCCTCCATTCTTCATGGGTGCTCTTGGAATCCATCTAACTTGGTTACTCCCTCATCCTTGGGTCTATGGTAGAAATAAATTCTATTTTTCTTAATTATAATTCTCAAATAAGATAAATATTAAAATTCCATTCATTATAATTATTGGTATGATTTATCCCATGGGTATGACTACTAATGTATATGCTAAAGTTGGAAATTTAGTAGTCAAGGCATTTTTGAGGTGATATATTTGAATATAATGAACATATATTATATAGTATTGATCAAAAATAAGTGAGTATTGATGGAAATATTTAAGTTAATGTAATAGTTAATTAATTAGATTCATATCATACCAAATCAAATATTTGTATATCAATAGGTAAGGATCAAAGGAAAAAATGCACAATTCCTTTAGATTTAGTTTCCCTAATAGAAATTTGCAAAAAAATCTTATATATATATATATATATATATATATATATATAATGGAAAATTATATCCAACTATAATATGATGGCACTATACCATGGAGTTTCATGTCATTAATAATTGGTGATTTTGATGTTTTTATGGATGTGGGGATGGAAATGGGGTATGATAATTGGTGAGTTGATCACAGAGGTAAATTAATTCAAGATTGATGTGGATAAATGTGTAATGAACTTACAATTTTGAACACCTAATTTTTCTATATGTCTTTTTACTAGAATTATATTATCACTTTTTCATAAATATGTATATTTGGTTCAAATTAGGTTTTTATTAGTGTATTTTGATTTTAGTTGGCTATGTATTACATTCACTTATCTACAAACACTCCTAAAATGATCTTATAGTCTATTATATCTCATTCTTAGAGTCATATTCACCTTTAATAGTATAAAAATAGTATGATACTTATTTGAATGCTACCATATTATTATAAAATTGGTAATTTTAATCATGGTTTTTGTTGACCAAATTTGACTTTTTGGTCAAATTTGGGCACCCCTAGGAATTTTTTTTTATTTCAAACATTTTAAGGGGTCATAATATGTTTTCATTCATTTTAGGTCATCTTATCTTTGGTTTTAGTTATTTTAGTCAAATTATCCATTTGGGGTCATTTTATGTACTTTTAGGAGTCATTAAGGCAAATAACACATTTACCAAGGTTATTATTTATCTCACCTTCATGGAAAATATCTAATAAGTCAGTTTGAGTATTATATATGTCATTTACATCAGAATATTGTAGGTTATCTAATTGAAACTTTAGAAATCAGTTGAAAAAGGGATAAAATGGCACTTATACAACACATAGGGAAGTGTGCCACATGGGGAAGATCATGGGGTATATCATAATATTTATAAAACTCATATATATTCTTGGTTTGATATAAAATAATCATTTTAAGGTCAAAACTATTCTACACATTTCTTGCTCTTCTTGGTAGACTAGAGTGACCCTCAAGTTTTTGCTTAGTATGAGAAGCACATGTAATTTATGATAAAATAATTTTGGGGGGTTTTTTTACAATAAAATTTATTAATTTTAATATAAATAACTCTATAAATTATCAAATTTTATTTATTAAAAATTGCTAACAAGTTGATTCTGTAGATGTGATAGTTATTTGGTGCACCCTATAGGTTTTTCTCCATTTCTTCCAAATCCATACAAACCAATTGGATATTTTGGATATATAATATTTTTTATTAATTATCAGATTATATCCATTATTTTTTCAATATTCATGATGTTTGGATGAGAAAAATTTGGCCTATAATGCAAGGGGTGTCACAATGAGCAATTTCAACTGAAGTGCTTCTTATTTGCTAAGTGTTTCTTATATAGGGGTATCATACATATATTAAATGGTGTTTAACAAGTTATTGACCCATATAAATACCCATATAGTATTTTTATCTCACCATGGAATTCCTTGAGTAGCTTGTAATCTTTTTTTTCTTTATTTGCCAACTTCATGCCTAA